>JADDOH010005083.1:0-34328 GCA_016648135.1 Agrypnia vestita
TTCGTTTTTAGTGCCACTATAAATATAAATATATAAATATAACTTGTTAAATGGCACAAATCGCCCTTTGAAGGCGGATTGCCTAATTATTATTAGAAGAAGAAGTTATGTGTAGTGTTTCAAATAATAAGTTTAAATTAAAAATAACCTTCAATATTATTTTTATTCGTTGTATGATTAAATATTTTTGCACCGTAAAATATTAAATGTTTTTTTTCGCAACCAAAAACTAATTTGCAAATTTGAAGAGCGTTTTTCAGCAAACTCACAAAATAACAGACAACTTTATTAGGTAGAAAACTCTTGAAATACTTAAAAGCATCCCAAACACATTTATAATGCTGTGCATTTTTACAGGAATGTTGTATTAATGTAAATATTTTGTTTTATTTTCAGTTCCTGAAGATATTCCACCGGGAAACAAGGTAAGATCCATTAACATTTTTGTAAGCTTTGAATTTAATTTTACCGACCTTGGAAAACTTTTATATTCGCGGATAAAATCAAGGATTTAATTATTTGAAAACTAGCTGTAACCCGTCAAAAATGACGATACTTTTACATGTCGGTTCCTAAGGAATAAGTATTTATTTTATTTTTACAAAAAATTTTCTTTCGAAAAAAATTTACGGACGTTACATGAAGTTACGGGGACAGATAGACAGACGGACGGACGGACAGAGAGACAACGAAATTATTATAATTAGGACTTGTTACCTACGCGGATAAAATTATGAGAAAATTAGTTAAGAAGATACTATTTATTCTATGCGTGTTATTAATCGTGAAAATTATTCCAAAACATTTTTGTTTACAAATTTAATTAAACATAGGTAAGCTGCTTATATTGAGTTAAATTATTCCAATACTAATAATTTCGTTGTCTGTCCGTCCGTCCGTCCGTCCATCCATCCGTCCGTCTGTCTGTCTGCCAATTTTTCCTTGGCAAATATAAATGGAATTTGGTTCTAGTGCGCGCACCAATACTGAACCCTTTTGTCAACATTCCTAGATACAATAAAAGTTGTAGGTACTGAAGACGAAAATATTTAAAATTGTATTAATTTTGATCTCGTTTGTTTACCGAAGAGAAACATTTCGCGCACAAAAACAAATTTCAGTCACGAAACTTCTGTCGCCCGAAGGCGTAATTTGCCTCACAGGGTTTGCAAATTGGTTTCGCGGGAAGGGACCGCCGAGCTGCACTGGGATGAGGGAAGGGTGTGGAGCGGAGTCCCGAATTTCCCCGAAGCTTCCAGGAAAACAGGGGAGAATTCCTGAAGGCTCGGCACCCGGCTTTTCCCGACGCCGAACAGACGCACGCACGTACAACGTAAACTTTTATCCTTGTGTATAGATTTTATGCCTACATTTTCGGGCTGTCTGTTCCTTTGATTTTTATAGGTATTTTCTCATAGAGAACCACGCGTCTAAGGAGCTAGAACCATGTGTACTTTCTGGAATTTTTGGATGTGAGAAGGAAGAGAATAGGTCAATCTTGTATATATCACTTTTTTTATAACTATTTAAATTATTTTTAACGAAATATTTTATAATGCAATTAAGATGAAGTAGGTATATTAAAATTGAAAAACATTGATAGTAAACGTTTATTGATAAGAAAGAGGCAGAAGAAAGCAAATGATATTTTTTAACTAACTACCTTATATGCCAAGTCATCTGCGGCCATCCTCAATTTCTATTGCCATCAACACTCGTGTTCTATTATTTTTAACTAAATATTTTATAATGCAATAATGCAAGGAATAGGAATATTAAAATCGGAAAATGTTGATAGTAAAGGTATCCTTACAGGACAGAGGCAGAAGAAAGCAAATAATGTTTTTAAACTATTTTATATGCCAAGTCACCTGCGGCCATTATTAATTTCTGATGCCATCAACACTCGCGTCATATATCTTTCATACTATTCTCTCGTTTATTCGATGAACAAAGTAAAACCATCTGAACAATAAAGAAAGATAAATTATTGAAGTCTCACCGAGACGAAGCTATTTATTAGGCAAACATGTATGAAGGTGTGCATTTTTTTTCAAAATTTCTGACATCCTCTGTAAACGCTAGACCATCATTTAATCAAATATAAAATCTTCAATTGCTTTAAAAGAAGTAAAATTGTTTCGAAAAACTTTAAATGCAAAAAACTTAAATACACAAAATAATATCGTCAACAGTTAAATAAAACTCTCCACTTTACCCCTTCTCACAATGTTCTCTCTCTCCTTCCACCTCCACTTCCACCACTATACCTAGACCCGCAACCCATGCACCAGACACACTTTCCAACACACTTCAGTCTACATTCACCTGAAGAAGTAAGAGCACGTTTCCGAGACATGTAGTGATATTCTCAAATAAAAGTAACGAAAAACAAAAAATATTGTTTTCATTTATAATTATTGAAAGATTGTCAGTATAACCTCGATATCTGGTTCATCATACAAGAATTGAAATTTGTGGTTGTACTGCCATTTTAAAAATACAGGCTGGAGCAGAGTGCTTGCTAATTTAGAAATTAATTTTAAAAAGTAATGCAGATATACTTACCTATATTAATTCTTTGAAAAGCTTCAAGTACAATATTTAAATTAACACAGTTTTAAAGATGATATCGGGCAGATGGCTTCCATTATACCCAATAAACTACTAAATTAATCGAACCTTTTCCAGCACATCGATGGGTATGTTGGTGACAGCTTGACGAATGTTATCCTTCAGGTGAGCCAGAGTCCTAGAACTATCGCTGAAAACAATTTATATTAGATAGCCCCATTAAAAATGTGTATGATAGAGTAAAGAATGAAGATATTAGGAATGAATGTAAAGCTGATCGTAGCATAAATCATGTGTAGTGGTTTGGGCATGTTGAGCGAATGAATAAGGAAGGAATGGTAAGAAAGATTGACGGTACCAGAAAGAGAGGGCGACCGCGGAGGACGTGGCTTGACCAGATTAACCAGACACTGGAAGGTGGTCCCGTTAGAAGCCTCAACAACCGTCGAGCTTGCATGCGAAGATGTGGATGAGACAAGAGTTGTATGTTAGGACAGAAGAGTATGGTGCTCTACCCTCTCTGCCTACCCGCACGGGGAAACGGCGTGATGGTAAGTTAGTTAGTTAGTTAGTTAGTAAATGGTTACGGAATGCATGTTGTGTGGCGATGATTGAGCGACCGTTAGAAAAGTATGCCTTGGCAGCGGTCGCGCGCTTTACCTTCGTCCAATCCACGATGTTGACTAGATCAAGCGGAGCTACAACTTCATGCCCCGCCCTCTCGAATGTACCTACCCTTACTCTCCTCGGACAGACTACCGTTTTAGAGCGCCCAAATCGAATAAGCAAGTTGCTCTGCCCCGCCTTGTACGAAGTGAATCATCCTATCGGAATTTCAGCATACTTTGGCCTGTCTGGGTAGTGATAGAAAATCTGGGTAAAATAAAAAAATAACTCCATGTTTCGCTATTGAATAATGCATATCATTACTCAACGAAGTATTGATCTCTTTCCATTTAAGAAAGACAATCGAACTAGTATGTATAAGCCGCGCGTACGACGCACGTTGTTCGTGTGTTTACGGGTATAAACACCAACAACGAAACAATGTGCATCGTATGCACGGCATACACGATACTAATTCGATTGTCTTTTTTTAAATAGAAAGATGTTTACCTTCAAGAAAGTTATATTGAAATATATCAATGTTTTCAACCACATTCTAATGTATTTTGTTCCAAAAGTTTCTTTAGCCTATCCTTGTAAACTTAAACAAACAAAAATTCTCTTAAAATAAACCAAAAAAAGTAACTGCGTTCGTTAAGTAATCAATTTAAAATATGTCATTCTCTCATTATTTCTACGTCACTTCCATCAATTGCAAAAAGGTTTTGCGTTTGCACACCTCAATTGTGAAATCGATATCAATGTTAGTTCAAACAAGATAGTTTTCTCATTATACTAAGATATTATTTTTGATGCTTTTGTATGTTGTTGAACTTGTACATAAGAAAATTCTTTGAATTAATATATTTATGACTAGTGTTATGATGAGAAAATGTCTTAATAACCTCACCGACAATATTTTTTGGACAGAAGTAAAAGTCAATTGGTAGCAAAAATACAACGGATGGAAGCGATTACGCCACTCTCGGTTTATCTTTTTATTTTATTTTTTTTAGTTGCCATTTTATTTTTTACCTTTTGCAAAACTGCATTTACAGTTTAATCGCAAGAATTTGATTACAGTATACGTACATTTCCTTAATTGATTGTCCTTAAATTATGATATAATATTAAACAAAACTTTTAAAACTTTTATGCTTTAAAGTAGTAGTAGTAGCTCTTTAGGGTTTTTTCTATATTTTTTTGTCCCGTTACATTTTTTATTCTATCTGGTAGTTTTGTTGAATAGTTTTGGTATAACACACTGTTTGGTTCTGTCTCCGTAATAATTGTTTGTTTTTTTAATATTTTTATTTTAATTATTTTAATTATTTTATATTTTAATTTTATGTTTCTTATTCGTTCTCTGTCTTGTCGTATATTCATGTTGTACTAATGTTTCAAATCTCTCATTATCGTATTCTTCCATTGTCGTTTATAATAAAGTTGTTTTTGAATCGGTAAGATTTTTCACATTTTGAATAGATTTATAATAAAGTTGTTTTTGAATCGGTAAGATTTTACACATTTTGAATAGGTTTTTTTGTTGGTCCTTACATGCTTTTTTTTGTTTTTTTACTTGCAATAGTTTTAATTATTCTTAATTTTACTTTGTCTAAATATGCTTGGGACGTCAATCCGTAGCTATTTAAGGCATAGTACCAAACTCCTTTACCAGTCCTTTGTTTCTTACATGTATCTTCTATGTGATGTGTCCAGTTGAAGTTTTTGTCCATTTTTAGTCCCAAATATACATATTTGTCTACCTTTTCTAAATGTTTGCAGCTGCATTCTTTGTAATTATTATGTAAACAATCAAATGAATGCTCTATCTGCTTGTTTCACCTCGCTTCTTCTACATACAGCAATTATCCATGTGAGTTTCTGGTTTTTGAGCTGTCTATGGACATGTAATGGACATGTAACATACACAGTAATGAATGTGTCTATGGACACATTCATTACTGTGTATGTCAATGTTGCCGCAAACCACAGAGAGACGGTCGCCTAGACGGAGAGTTCAAAACTTAGGCGCGGCAAAATTAATTTTCCACTGATTACAGTCTTTGGTGCCAATAGAAATTACCAGTTATTTTTGACTCTGGCAACCAGGTCAAAGTTTTCTAAAATATCCATTTTTTATGACCTAGTTTAAAGCTTTAACGTAGTCTATGAAAGAAATGTGTACATTCAAATTCACATCGCGGCATTTTTCTATCAATATTTGTAACAGCAAAGAGCTTCTCCCGCTTCTGATTTACAAAGGCAAGCGATGCTTTAGTAATATTACATTAATTTTTATAGATAGGTCGAGATTGTTTTTAAAAAATATTGTAAATACGTATATCATTATTTGAAATGTATTTCAAATAAATGTGTGACAAATTGTGATTAAAAAATAGTTTTAAAAATCTACAATTGATGGTTTTGCTTAATGACTTGTTGAAAATGAATAAATATAAAATATTAAGTTCTTTTATATGCCGGTTCCTGATGAATAAGTATTTACTTATTTATAGCCGACACTCATGAAAAAGTAATAACGAATTTTATCAAAATATTTGAACATTTTTTTATTTTCCCCTACCGGCAGTAAAAGGTACTATTTTAAGCCCCGGCGATTGTGCGTAAAACTAAACGCGATACGGTCCTTTGGTAATAATATCGCTCTAGCGACAACATTATTAAATAATTAATAATTAATATTAAATAATATATATTAATATATGTAATACTCTTCTTTCGGGATGAGGAACTCCAAGTAAAGACTTTGTTCTCTTAAGTGTTTATTGGGTGACAACAACGGTTTAGACAAACGGTGTACAGTAAGATGCGGTCTGAATAACAATGGTAGTAAAAGACAGAGCGACTCGACATTTACGCGCCTTTTATACCTTCTCTCTCTCTGTCATGCAGTCTCTTTCTGGCGTCGCGACATACGTTCCTCAGATCTATTACAATATATATAGTATATATTAAATAATATATCAATACCTATAAAACTCAATGTCTGTCTGTCTGTCTGTCGGCTGTTCTCTATACAAATCCACACCGTTTGTCCGATTCGATTCAAATTTTGCATATTTATGCTTTGAAACCCGGCGGGTAACATAGGCAACATTTCCTCCCTATTCTCATACCCCTTCCCTTCCCCCTGACATATTTTCGATGCAAATCTGTACCGTTTGACCGATCGGACTCAAAATTAAGAAACTAATTCTTTAGGACTCGGCGAGTAACATAGACGACATTTCCCCCTATTCTTTTACCCCTTGCTCTCCCCTTAATATATTTTCAATGCAAATCTGTACCGTTTGACCGATCGGACTCAAAATTTGGAAACTTATTCTTTAGGACCCGGCGGGTAACGAAGGTGACATTTCCTCCCTCCCTTTTACCTTTTCCCCTCCCCCGATATATTTTCGATGCAAATCTATACCTTTTGATTTAAGTCTTTGTTTCCTTCCACAAATTTATTTTCAACTTAATCCTTAACCCGTGCAAGGTTATAAATAAAATAGACAGAAAACAAAACGAGAAAAATATATTCCGGTACCGGGAATCGAACCCGAGCCTTATGGGTGAAAGTATATATATATATATATATATATATATATAAGGCAGGTACATTTCTGACTAAGTTATGAGTCGAAAATGTTCAAGCAACCATGGCCTAATATCAATAGTTATGGAGATATGCAATATCAAAGTTTGCATTTTTTTTCAATATCTCTTACTTATTTTTTGCAAAAAGTTGAACTATCATAACAGTATCTTATGTCGATTATGAAAAATTTATTCGCTTTAATATTATATTATTATTATACAAAAAATATTTATAATTTTCTCCAAGATTTGAATAATTTTATTTGACTTGTATCAAAGCAAATTAATTTTTATATTCCATATAAGTTATTGTAGTGACAGTCCAACGTTTTACTGAAAACAGGTAAAAAATATTGAAAAAAATGTAGGTTATCTCCGTAACTATCTAGTGTAGAGAAAATGATTTATTCTAAATTTCATGAAGAAAACTCCCCTGAATTTTTTACTACTAGCTGTGAGACACCCTGCATATATGATTTCTTCGATGTAATAAAAATTAAATATAGATAAATAAAAAATATAAATAAATAGTTATTAAAAATATAGATTTTTAATCTTTAAACTCGACTACAAATGAATTTCTCTGCAACTCAATTACAAATGAATACCAAACTTAAATACTAATGAAATAATTGTCAAATGTCACCCACGTATTATGTAAAGACTGGTTTATTTCTAAGTAAAAGTGCTCTAGAACTTGATTTCTATATGCAACTCTTCTTAATACGTACGACTGGTATCGATGGATTCCTCGTAACGTCTAGAACATAGATCTGTTAGTCGTAGAGTGCTAAAGTTGTGGAGGAGGGGGGGGGGGGGGGGGGCAATCAAAGATGGCAGAGGAGTGTTTTTATTTTAAGCTTTATCTCGATAAATTTTGGACGAATTTATTTGCTTTTAGTCTAGTTATATAATTTCGCTGATATTGTTTGGTGTTGTATTTTGGTATTTTAAAACCTTAAGGATGTACTTGTTTCATGTGTTGCATAAAAAAAATATAAAATTATTTAGATAATAGAGATTTTTTCATAAATATTTTTTAATTTCGGAATTGGGAATTTTGTGAAGAGTGCTTGTGTTGAGAAAGTAGTTTTTAAAAAAATATTATTTAAATAATCGTTCTCTGTTTAACTTTTAATGAGTTCATTACGAGTACATTCCTCCCCACCCAATAATGCCAAACTGGAGTAGTGAGTGGATAGTAGCGAAATAAGCCCTTTTGAAGTTATTTATGCATAAAATGGTACTTAATCTTATGAATATATGTGTAAAGGTATGCGCCTGTTAAAGTCAACCTCAGGAGCTACTGCAACCTACTGAATTGTAAGCAGTGGCTAACAATTCAGTTTAGATTAAAATATCTGATTCGTGATTTGGACCTTCTGAAGACAAAAGTTGAGCTCCATGAATCGCGTCTTCGACAGTGGGACCTTATTGAAAAATGAGTAAATATATTGTATTTCAGGGGGAAAAAATATATATAAAAATATCTTATATATATATATATTTTTTAAATAATGTCTGTTGTTAATTAACCATTTAATTCTGCTTTTTAAAACTAAAAAATCTTATTTTCATAACAACGATAAGGTAATAATAAGGGTTAAACATAATTCCTTTACTTAAAAGCTAATCATGATGAAGGATAATGAGCCATCAGAAATAAAATAATTAGATATCCATCAAAATCAATAGTTACCAACAATACCCGGCTTATTAGTAGCTGTAGTACTTCATTAAATTTGGATTAATAATTCCTTTGATTTGAACGATTTCTTCTCTTTGTTTAACACTTGTCACTTATTATAGATAAGCTTTCCCACGTGTGGTAGTATATTTTAATAGAATATGCGCTACTTTTACAAATTTAAGTTATTAATTTAGAGTAGAATATTACTCTAGTAGTTAAAACACTTATTTTATTTTTATTTTATTTAATTATAAAAAAGTTACCAGAAAATCTTAAATTAACATACATAAGATAAAAATTTTAAATTATGCCAATTATAAACTTTCCATTGCTCATCGTCTATGATATGAGCAAAGTGTGACAATATGAGGCAATTTATGGTTTCAAAATATGTTCAGAAGGGGTAGTAAGGGCGGAGTGGGACGTAGGATTAGGATAAAGGAACGAAGAATGGGAGTATCATTAATAATCAATTAAATTTAACTACTAGCTCTATTCTAAATTTTTTTTTCAATAATTGTGAGTAATCAAGAAGTTTAGCAATAATATTTAAAAATAATTTTTCAAATTTTAGAAAAACAAAAAACAAAAGACATTATTCATTTTGATATTTTGACATATACTAAACACCCTGACGATAGAAAGGTTTTTCCGAAACATGTTGGTGCAATTAATCAAATAATATAAGTAGATACATACAAATAATACAATCATTTTTTTTTTTAAATATCAATCTACAATGTTGCTGAATCAATTGAAAAAAAGGAAAAAATTAGTCTTTTAATTTTTATGTTAATTTTTATTTTATTAAAAAATACGTAAAAAACATGGTTAGGTTAGTTTGGGTCAGGTCTTAAAAAATGTGAAATTATGATTTTTTGTGTTTAATTTTTTCTTGTGTAATTTTACCACGTTTAATGTCTTGCTGCATATTTTCATCTAGTATCAGCAAAAATAACGCATTTTAAGAAGCCAAAATTAGGACAACGATAAGCCAAGCATCGAAGTCACAATTATCTAATCATTAACGATTCGCTGGTTGGACAGAATTTCTGGAATCAGACCAGCAAAGGCGACTATACAGGATGTAACCGAGAATCCAAAAATATTTTACAGTTAGTTTTCTGCCTTAATTATGAGTCAAAAATGTTCAAGCAACCATGACCATCAATAGTTATGGAGTTATGCAATATCAAAGATTGCATTTTTTTTCAATATTTCTCACTTATTCTTTACAATAAGTTGAACTATCATTGCTGCAACTTAAATTGATTAAAAAAATTTCATTTATTTCAATATCATAAAAATTCTAATTGCTTTTTTTTTGTAATTCCGATGTTTTACAAAAAAGTCAGAAATATTAAAAAAAATATATGTTGCATACATATTGCATAAATATTTCAAATATATATAATTTAGAGTTTCTTTATTAAAAATTCATAAAGTCAATGATTTAATTTTATTTAATAACAATTTTGAAATCATATTCATTTTGAAAATGGAATTAAATTGTTTTAAATTCCAGAAAGTTACGCACGGATGGAAATCGAAATTATTATTATTGGATATTACTATCTTTTCAACAACCACTCCTTTTAAAATTTTCCACTTTTTTCTTTGCGTTTAATTACCGTATTTCAAATATAGTGAAAACCCTGTCATCGCTATGCGTTGTCTCGCGACGATGCCCTATTTTCGACTGAAGATTCCTGCGGTGTACCGCAACGTGTGTGGGCTCTATGGGGATACGATGTGCGATGTACCGATCTGCGATGTGCGACATACCGGATGTTTACTCTACGATGTACCGGAGCGTGTATGGCAGCCTTTAGTGCTACGTTAAAAATATATTTTCTTCATTAAAGAAATTTATTTTATTTATTTATATATTTATTTCACTCATTTGTAAAATAAATTAATGCTTATTGTATTGTCATCGAGAATACGTCGTTCTGCCAAATTTCACAGCGATTTTTGTTAGAAAGTGGGTCATATATTGATTACAAGATTCCTTATTGACAGATAAGTGAAAATAAATAAATGCACGTAAAAATAGGAACAAACAGATCACAGAGACACTCCGCTGTTGCTGTTTTCCTGTGCCCAAAATGCCCCAGAGCTTTTTTCTAGACTTATAAGCACTTTTGGAAAACAATTTTTCGATGGAGCAACTTCAACGATTCTTTTTTTTTCATCTTCAGGAAAAGGGGAGCAGAAATAGCAGGGGGGGGGGGTGTTTTTATCCATAAATTTTGAAATGCAATGTTATTTCCATGAATCACCATCATCCAAATATACGTGAAATACAATACAGTCAACGATAAGTAAACATCCAAAATGGCCACCATTGTAAAGATACGTCAGGGATAAGTATAACAATACAACAAAAAAAAAAACAATTGGACAGTCTACGAAATAAGAAATGTCCGCGTATTTTTTACAAAGTTGAAAAAAAGTTTATTTAATTTGGTACTATTGATAGTTAAATATTAATTATTAAATATCAATATAATTGAGTAACATAATTTTATTACTCAGTACGTTGCTGTTCTTCTCTCTGCTGTCTCCTATGTTTTTTCCTAAATTAGGAAAGTTTATTCCTATTCGTTGGTGTAACTACGCTAACGCAGTCAATGTGATAGATTGGATCCTAATTTATATAAGTGCTCATAAGGCCCGCTCCATATGCCGCAAAATGTTCACACCGAGAAATGGAATTGTACAAATGAATATTAATTTTTACGATTACGATATATTACGAAAATAAGGAAAAATATCTGTTCCCCGCTAATACATCATAACTTTCAAACTGAACTTCTCTCTGTTTTAATAAACTCAATGTTTTCAATTCAACATTTAAACATTTCATTTTGTTTTTGTTCCATATGCTGAATTAATATGAAAATATGAAATCAGATTCGACCCTTAAAAAAGTATTCAACCTTACCCTCTAGAGCAGAATTTTCTCTTCATATTCATATTTACCCCAGAATACATTATATTTTCCCAGTAAATACAATATTGAAATGTTATAAAAATACTGCTTTGACTCTCATATAAAATGGTATTGTTTTCACAAAGCGATCTTCATTTGATATAAAGGAAATATGTGCAAATGTAACCCATACCTCAGAACCCTGCTGCCCACCAGTTGCACGTGCAAATGGGGACCATCAAAGAAAAAGAAGAAAGAAAGAAAGAAGAAGAAAGAAAGGATCTGCAAATGTTATCAACATTCACCGGGTGTACATAAATTTCGAGTGCCTCCTTGACGTCAATGATCAATATTAAGCTTTGTAGGATCTTCAGAATAATGTTTTGATTGGTTGATTTTCCTGGATAGATGAGTTTGCACGCTCGTTTGTGTTCAGAAATGTTTGAATATGCTCGTGTTTGCGCACTTAAGCGTCATCAGCCCAATCTTAGGATAATCATTAAGTCATCAATCTCGTCTTGTTAAGGAAACTCGAATTGTATAAATACTCCGTGTACATCAGGATGATGGTCTGAAATTGAAAACGTCGTGTCGATAGTTTGCAAGTCGACAAATATTACAAATGGCGACAGGTGAGTAAACAATTATGGGCGATAGCCAAACGCTTACTGTCAGAAGCAATATAAAATAATATTCTTTTAATATATAAAATTCTTAACACTTTGTATAAAAACACTAATTATTGAATAATAAATATGTTTCGTGACCAATGATCCCTTCATCAGGATACAAGTTATACTAAAAATTAAAACTGGAAGTATAAATATTAACAAATACAAAATAAAAATAAATGGAGGTTGAATAACTTATAAGGAACTACTAATGGGAAAACATATTTAAAAGCTAACTATTTGCGAAAAGGATCAAGTAATTTATAAAATTTTAAGTTCTATTCATATCTTTTCTATTTTTTAAATTTATCTTAATATAATCTTATGCTCTTTGTAAGTAAAAACTTCTATACTCTTGTTAGTATCAAAATAATGGTTTGTTTCCAAAAGGTAATTAGAAAATTCAAAATAGTTACTGCTTTTGAAACATCTTAAGTGACCATTGGCTCCGAAACATGTTGATTTTTCAATAAAATGTGGTTTTAAACAAAGGTACGTTATATGATATATTTTCTGTATGTTTTTTTTTGTTATATTATAAACAAGCTGTTCGTACCCGGCGTTGCACAGGTTAAGGATTAAGTTGAAAATAAATCTGTGGGGGGAAACAAAGGTTTGATTCGAACAGTATAGATTTGCATCGAAAATATATCAGGGGAAGAAGAAAAAGTAAAAGGGGAGAGAGGAAATATAGCTTATGTTACCCGCTGAGTCCTAAAGAATAATTTTCCAAATTTTGAGTCCGATCGGTAAAACGATACAGATTTGCATTGAAAATATGTCAGGGGGAGGGGAAGGGGTATGAAAATAGGGGGGAAAAATTGCCTATGTTACTCGCCGAGCCCTAAAGAATAAGTTTCCAAATTTTGAGTCCAATCAGTCAAACGGTATAGATTTGCATCGAAAATACGACAGGGGGAGGAGAAGGGGTATGAGAATAAGAGAGAAATGTTGCCCATGTTACCCGCCGGGTCCCAAAGCAAAAGTATGCAAAATTTGAATCGAATCAGACAAACGATGTGGATTTGTATAGAGAACAGACAGACAGACAGACAGACAGACAGACAGACAGATAGAGAAACAGACAGACAGACAGACAGACATACATTGAGTTTTATAGGTTATAAATATGTTTTTTTATTAATCTAAATAAATTTCTATTAAAGTTTATAAATATTATTTTTATACTAACACTTGTACTATGAAAATAGGATTACCTTGGTCATCTCCAGGAACGAAGCTTTATTTATTAAGCCCTCGACCACTAACTAGATAACTAGACCAATAAGTACCAGAAAGTCATGTTTCAAAGGTTGTTAATTATACAAGAATTAAAACTGACTCTAGAATGTTTCCCTGTCGAACACCGCACGTAATTAAAGTTTTCATAATTTTGGACAATTTTAAACATATTTGACAGAAAGCCGTTATACGTCTATTAAGATCATTTTTTTTGTTTAACAAGAATAGGTAGGTTTTGAAGTTAGAAACTTTTGGAAGGCCGAGCAAAATTCCCACGAATTTATTACTTACCTTTGTCTAGATTTCTTGCGACGTATTTCATGGGACACATCAGGGGATCGTCTGTATGGCGTTATGATCAAAAATGAAATTATTGGTGTGAAAAAACCAGGTGAAATACATTACGCCAATGAATTTTTAGATATTTTTGTATTTTCATTTTTTTGTGTCTAGATTACTTGTGTCATCTTTCAAATGTAATTACATTTTGAAGTAAAATGTTTAGTGTATTCTTGAGTATCTACGCGTATATGCTAAATAATACGAACTTTTATTGTCAGCTGTCCTAATTCCGAATGTCTTTCATCACCATAATTATGCTGAGCTGATACCGCAGAACCTGCGATGTAGAAGACATTGTACGATGAAGCAGACAAAAAAGACAAAAGACAAGACTTCCCAGAGCCGTGATTTGCGAGACGGCAAAGGGGCGCCGACCACGAGATGGAGAGAAAGCTGGACATCCTCGTCATCAGACCAGGACTGACACCTGTCAACACAGTTCCAAATATTAAAAGAGAAATATGAATAAGAAGATGCTGTGCTAATCCTCATGCCTGTTTATGAGGTTTTTTTGCTAGCCACTCCTACAGACCCTCCTGTGTACTTGGCAGTTTGACGAAGTCATCGGTAAATAGTAAATTTCGACATCGCTTACGAGGACATTATCATTGGTCAACAAAAAATGTTCAAACAGATATTTACAGCTGTGCCAGAAGAAAAAAGGCCTGTAGGATGACCCAGAGAACACGAAGATGGCAAAATATGAAACTCGCGAAGAAAAGTTGAAATATCAGTGGCCGTAAGTGACTGACGTAACGCAAGATAGAGTGATGGAAGAGTTCTGTCCAAGCGGTTGATTCTAATTAACTAGGATAAAAATATGAAAATGAAGAAAATTAATCTACATTTTTTTTGTTAGAAGTCGCCATGTTTTTACTTATACCATCTTGATGGAATACATAGTTTTGCAAAAGGACCGATATTAGAGTTTAACATATCAGACTTTTTAAATGAATACAGTGGTTTACATCCAAAATTATGTAGGTACATTGTAATATGTAAGATATCTGAAGAGTTTAATAAGAAATCAAGAGTTTATTTTAGCATAATTTTTTTACCTTTTCTACAGGAAAAGTTGAAAAACCTATCATTTATAGAATAACAGCCATCGTCGCCCGGACTTCTTATTTATTTATAATTTAAAATAGGGATTAAGAGAAAGAAGGTGCCTGTTTTTTACGCGGGTCTTACTTATTTAATTACAAAGTATGTAAAATTAGTTACTTTTTCATAAGATCGTAGAGTAACTGAAAAAAAGGGTATTTAATTAATACAACAAAATTTCCGTACTTAAATATAACACGCTGGCTTTCTGGTACAGTGGAAGCTCTCGCTCTTCGACTATTCATTACTGTATAATTGTATACGTTTTACTTGTAACTTTTATCATTGTTATACTCAAATAAATTCTGAAAGCCATCGCGACTTCAAAAATGTCCTTAGGTTTTCACGGCCGTTCAGAATCTTCTGTGTATAGTTTTCTGGGATATTCTGCCGTGTATATGTTACCTCTCTGGCCAACGTTTCGGATCCCATTGCAGGGTACTTTGGGGGGTAACCCGCGTCAAATGACGCGGGTTACCCCCCAAAGTAGTTAGAACTAACATATATATATATATATATACATACAATATTTTTTTCTAGATTGATGCAAAATGGATGGTCGGGATCCTGGTGTGCTCGGTCCTGGCATGCTTCCTGGCGTACTGGGTCCGCGGCTGCCGCCCGCACCACTGGCTCAAGCAGCTGCTGGCCGCCCGCACCGTGCGCGCGGGCGGAGCCGTCGCGCTGCGCCGCCAGCCGGCGTGGCCCATGCACGGCAGCGACTGGTGAGTGACCTGTTTGCCTTTACTATGCCGCAAAAGAAACGCACTTTTGACTCGTGAAAGAAAGTGTAAAGTACCTCGATGTCGTGTATACGCGAGCACATATGGGAGCGTGTTGGTGCAGGCCCACGTGGCTTCTTTAGTGTCTTTTCTTGTACGCCGACTTCACACAGTGAGATCACAGATCATCATCATATTGAATACGTACTTACGATTATTTCCCGGGATCCGCTGCAGGCGTGAGAATGAAACCCGAGTAACGTTTATAAATTTATATTGACTGTTCGTTCCAGTCCCGGGAAAAGAGACTGATCTACACGAGTCTTAAATCTCTTCCCGGATCCTGGTTGGAATCGCCGACAAATTGAAATAAAAAAAAGTGACAATTTTAACTCCACATTTGCCGACGATTTGAATAGACTGATTCTTTTATCGTTCGAAATAAGGATTAGTAAAACACAAAATGGACCAAAGGGAAAATTCTTCAAAATAGCGAACAAAAACAATAAAGATTAAAAAACTGGCACGAAGCTACATAGTATCTGGATATTACTTGAATTAAAAATGTTTAAAATGCTCTCTGACAAACTGAATCGAAAAATGCTAAAAATGCTCACGTTTTTTTTTGAGAATCTTCCCTTTTATACCATCTGGACATTTATTTTTTCAAAACAAAATATAAAATCCCATAAAATAATTTAAAAAAAAACACAATTTTATTCAATAAATAAACAAGTAGGTACATAATATAAAAACAGTTTCAATTTAGAAGACATTTTCATTACATACATCATTTGACAAATTATTTCTAAATAGTTGAACTTTTATAAATCCGCTTAAGAATAAAATATTTTGGAGGAAACATTACATTAAGTCAATTAAATAAGTAATGGTATTTCAATTTATTTACGACGCGCGAGGGTGAGTTTAAGCTATCGTACGGTTAGTTTGTAGGTTTGCTGCCAATCCGTAGTAGTAACAAGAGTGGTAGTTGGTCCTGCGCCGACCTCGAGCCGGCCCTTGCTGAGACCGTACCACATAGATGTTGCGCAATTTGAGTCAATCCGCTACAGCAGTATGTTGCCAAATTGAGAGATTGGTTTCTGACGCATTACCCCGCGAGAATCAGTTATCATGTCGTAACCCTGATAAACCAATCCTTACATATGCTTCTGAAACCAGGGTATTGCTGAAAGCCCTTGAGGGGTCCGTTGCAGCATTTGAGAGAAGGCTCCTCAGAATATTCTACGGCTCTGTTCAAGAGTTCCCAATGGTTGGCGCCGTTGATGCAACAGAGAGCTGTATGACATGTTTGGAGAGCCCAATGTGCAAGGTGGAGCGCTTGAGATGGGCTGGTCACGTAATCAGAATGGACGACGACAACCCTGTAACATGCCTTACACTCTCCACACCACAAGGACGAAGAAGACCAGGAAGGTCCAAGCTGTGATAGATGAACTGTGTCCGCGCTGACACATCCATATAACAAATATCAAACTGGAAGAGTAGGACAATGGATAGACAAGAATAGAGGAGACTTCCGGATTCAGCCAAGGCCCACCCAGGGCCGTTTAGCTTATGATTATGACAATAATTGTTGTAATGTGTTTGAATATACTTGTGAAGCGACTCCATTGACGACCAAACACCACGACCATCACAGAAGTAATGTTCCTTGTTTCTGTGAGACAGATGAATTGTACCTTTTATTCATGTGTGTTTGCTGTTTAATGCAAGAGAAAGGGTTGTTTCTTCGATTTGTAGGTACTTAAATGAAGCGGTTCTTCGCGTCAGAATTAAGTGATTTTGTATCTTCTCGCTAGAGTTTTTTTTGGATATTCCGCCGTGTGTTTACGAGTTTTCCGGGTGTTTTTACATCGCAGGATCCATCATTAATAATAATAATTGGATAATTTGTATAGCGCCGTTTTTGCAAGTACAGAGCTGATGTTGAACAATGGGACCCAAAAAGTCAACCCGAAACGTTTTATTTACGGAAACTTAAGAACAATTTTGATTTTACAACTATTATATTTCTTTAAAACCCACTTCATCCGAATTCCTAATTCGGTGAATTTTATATACAGAAAATACGAATAAATGTATGAAATAAACATTCTTTTTATTCAGGTAGAAAGATTTTCTAGTATGTTTCCATAAAAACTTTGGCCTTTTAAATCGTTTCATAGAAATTGCGCATTATATAACATTATTATGATAACATTATCCAATTACTGCTTTTAACATATTAGGGATCACAAGACCTCTAGCCTTGCGGAAATGGCGGGTTACGGGTATGAAAACTTAAAATAAAATGAATATTATTAGGTCCTTACATATGAAATTGGCGTTTAGTATGGGAGGAAAATAAAGCCGATTTTTTTTTATTATAATATATTTATTTAATCAAAGTATGTACCATTGCTATCTATGCACTTTTGCCATCTCATAGGTAGTTCATCGATCCCTTTACTAAAAAAACCATTCGGACGGGAATCAATAAAATCTTTGAAGGCGGTTTGGACTGCCCCATCGGAGTTGAATTTTTTCCTTTGCAAGAAGTTATCCAAATTTTGAAAAAAATGGTAATCTGTTGGGGCAAGGTCCGGAGAGTACGGTGGATGTCTTAGACTTTCCAATTGAAGCTCCTCTAATTTGGTAGCCGTCTGTTGTGCAGTGTGTGGTCTAGCGTTATCATGAAGCAGCAGTGGCCTAGAGCGATTAACCAGCCTCGGTTGTTTAGCAGCTAGCTTTTCCATCATGGTTTGCAGTTGCTGACAATAGACATCTGCCGTAGTCGTCTGGCCAGATTTAAGAAAGCTGTAGTGAACGACACCAGCACTAGTCCACCAAACGCTCACAAGTAACTTTTTTGGAGTCAATTTTCGCTTGGGGCATGGTTTGGCTGGTTCGGCAGGGTTCAGCCATTGCGATGAGCGCTTCCGATTATCGTACAGGATCCACTTTTAATCATAGGTAATGATTCGATTTAAAATCCCTTCATTATTGTGCCGGTTGAGTAATGCAACGCAGCAGTCAACGCGCGTTTGTTGATTTGCTTCACTCAATTCGTGAGGTACCCACCTTTCAAGCTTTTTCACTTTACCAATTTGCTTCAAATGGATTAAAACAGTTTTATCACTACCACCGCAGCCTGCAGCTAACTCGGATGTGGTTTGCGATGGATCCGCCTCCACAATAGCCTTCAATTCTTCATTATCAACTTTGGTCTCCGGCCGTCCACGGGGCTTGTTCTGCAGGTCGAAATTTCCAGAACGAAAACGTTGGAACCAAAAACGCACTGTGTTTTCTTTTGCGGCACCGTCGCCATACACATCATTAATCCTTCGAGCCGTTTCTGCAGCACTGGTGCCACGGTGGAACTCGTACTCGTAAATAACGCGATATTTCAAGTTTTTCATTTTGTAAACTGAGTGACGCAAAGAAATAAACAATTGAGGAAAAAACAAATGAATTATAATTTTCAAAACACAAATACATGAGTAAATAGCTGTATAAATTTGGATTTGGAATTCCTAACCAAAGAGAAGATATTTGAGATCAAATTTTCCAGTACGGCAAAACGCCAATTTCATATGTAAGGACCTAATATAAGATTAATTGTACTTTTGTAAGTAAATTGTAATTTTCAATACATTTAATAGTATGTTCTAAGAACACAATTACAGGATTTTTGATCACAGACATCTATAGTTAAGATAAATTATTCATAGATGTCTCACAGAGACGAAGTTATTTTTATATGGGAAAGCATGTATGAATATCTTGATTGCGTATCCACGACCTATCTTGCTGATAAATGAGACTTCTATATTTTATTTTTTGACTAGAACATGAAACAATATTATTTTTAATATGTACATGATATTCATTCAATTTTTTAACACATACGCTAGAATTTTTTGGGTTGCATTGTGTGAAGTGATCACTTAAGCCAGCCAAGACAATTCGTAAGCCTTGTGGACACCCAATAAAAACTTCCATACATGCTTTCCTATATGCGAGCTTTGTCTCTGTGCGATATCTACAATTTATGGTAATTAATGAATACATTTTTTTAAATATTGTATTTTATTTATTTATTTTATTTATATTGTATTTAATAATTTTACTACCCATCATTGTAGGTTAAATTCTTAATTAATTAATTTTGTCTTACCATCAAAATCCAAAAAACTAAATGAAGTAGGTGTACGAAAAGACATGAAGAAGCGCAATATTAATAAATCAGCTGTTTATTTTTTCGCTGTCTTGCCTTGTTTTTACTCCCTTTCTTTAACTCGTAGCGTCTGCTTGCTTGTCTGACAAAAAACTTTGGATCGATTTTTAACCCTTTTCCCGTGATCGAATCGAGCATTGAATGCGACATGCGAATGAAACATTGCAGGCAGACTCGTGGCGACGATAAAAATGATCTTATAAATTTTCGTTTTAAAAAATTAATAATTATAGTACATTTTTGGATTTTTCGCAATTTTGTATTACTCCCTTTCGTAGCGTCGCCCGACTCAAGCCCGTGGGGTGTCAACACGTGGGGTAAGCGCCAAACCTGTTTCAACTAGTAAATGAGAAAGGGAGTATAATAAAAACTTAGTTTTTATGGATTAGTTTTTTCGTGTTCAGAATGAAAAATTCTTTTGAAATAATAAATTTAATGTCTGCAGACGTGGTGTGAACGAACGATTGCATAATGACATGAAAAATAGAGGTGATTGATACAAATACAAACCTGTATTATCCAAGCGGAGCAACTATTAATTGGAATATTTCCTATCGCTATTATTGCCAAATTAGACAAATCGAGTCTAATTTATTAGATGTAATTCGTATGAAAAATTGCAAATATGGTAGAAAATCTGTATATTTTGAGAACACCTACATTTTTTACACATTCACGTATCCACAGAAGAAATAAGTTTTACTTAAAGTTGAATAAACGATAGGCAAGACTAATTTCATTTTGCCTAATGCAAGCTTACCAGGGACATGTAGCTTTACAAATATTTGAATATAAACTGATCTATAAAAGGAGTAAAAAATTGAAAATAATTTTCAGGCGTATTCTAGTGTACATTTTAAAAATTCTGCCGAATATCATATGTATATTAAAAAAGAGTATTGCTTCATACTCCAGTAAAACAACAAAATAAAGAAGTCTCATTTACCAGCGGTGAAATCTATATACTATTTCATGGAAATGACAAATTTTCAAACCATTGATGGTGTTAGCATAATTGTTCCAAATACGTGAAATAAGGTGCATAAAACTTTTTAATAGATATGTGATTATTCTAGGGTGGAACCGGAGAAAGTTTCATTGTGTAAAGTGATCACTTAAGCCGGCCAAGACAGATCGTAAACACTGTGGACACCCAATAAAGACTTACACACATGCTTTCCCATATATAAATAGCTTCGTCTCTGTGAGGCATTTATAATTTATCTTAATTAATATATGTATAAATTTCATCATGCATTAAACAAGTCAAACGTGCATTGTGTGTACAAGGTAATAGAGCTAGTCCACAATTCTATACAGGTTGATTTCCTGTTTTAATTACATTTAAGTAGAAAATATTCATAGTTATGAAGATATGCGACATAAAAGTTTGCATTTTTTTTTCAATACTTCTGATTTGTTTTTTGTTAAACGTTGGATTTTAACGTTGGAAACTTATATCGAATACGAAAAATTCATTCCCTTTAAATATAAATCAGTAAATATAATGATAACAGAGGTGAGAATAAATCCGATGAAAATATAAATATACTAACAATATTCTACATTGGTACAATAGTTTATACGGAGAAAACCAATAAAAGCGTGTCCACAAAGTACACTGTACGTGCGAAGGATCAGATGCTACGTGCTCTCGATACTATTTTATGGAATGGAAGCACGGATGCTTACAAGGTCTGTTATCTAAAGCTGGCACGTACACAGTACTCACACCAATACAATTCGATTATACAGCATGTATAAAAAAATCATGTTATATTATTTTAACTGATTAAAAATGCAACGTTTTTTAAAGGTTTTTAATGGCATTTGGCATGACGCCGTTTGATATAATTGTCACATAATCTACATTTATCACAGGGTTGTATAATCTATGAGCCAATTGGGTGGGTTGCGTATAAAATAAAACAAACGATGGAATATTGTAATACATACAATATTAATTTTGTTACAGTATTGCTTCCAATCAGAATCACTAATTAATTCTTCTAAGCAACTTAAATCTTCATCACTAGAAGAATTTGATGATTCACCATCGAAATGTCTTACTCCAGTCGCTTGCGATGTTAAATCTAACAAATCCTTCATAAAAAGATTACTTCCATCACTGTTTTTATAATAATGCATGAAATAGTTAAAAACATACACTTTTTCAGGAGATTGTCCTCCCGATCC
Organism: Agrypnia vestita; assembly: GCA_016648135.1. Taxonomy (NCBI): domain Eukaryota; kingdom Metazoa; phylum Arthropoda; class Insecta; order Trichoptera; family Phryganeidae; genus Agrypnia; species Agrypnia vestita. Next base: position 21,929 of record JADDOH010005083.1, read on the forward strand.
AATTTTTTCAGAAAACATTTTATTCTAGCCTCTAAATGAATCAGTGACAACAATGCGCGTCGGTTGACTTTGACTGGCGGACGGGTTTAAGCCAAACAAGGAATTAAAAAAACATCACGTTATATTTCGTAATAGTAGTAAAAACAAAACTCTGTCACGCTCATAAGCTTGGCCGCGTGCGAGAGAGACAGAGAGATTTTTCGAGAGGAATATGCAGTGCGACGTCACCCCGTGCGCGGGGAATGTGTGAATGTGTTGTTCCCCCCAGCTTTAGTTAACCGACCTATACCGAAGAATCGTGAAGGCGACTCGAAGCAGTTGAGATGTGAATCTACAGTTCAATAGATATGCTCAATATGCTGGATGGACAGAGCTACGAATGAAGATGTTATGAGTCGGTCGATAAAGAAAAAAGGAATTAATTAGAACAATAAAAATCCGAAAACTTCGATATCTAGAACACGTGATAAGATATCTGAGAGAAGTACAATATCTTGCACCTCATAACGCAGGAAGTCGGGGCCCCGAAAGAAGGAGAACATCATGGCTGAAAAATCTAAGGCAGTAGTTTGGCCAGTCTACTGCAGAGCTATTTCCAGCCGCAGAAAATAAAGTGATGGTAGCCCAAATGATAGCAAACATCCGTTAAACGGAAAGGGCACAAGAAGAGGAGAAAAAAGGATTAAAGTATTCTCCAATACCTTGATCCCAAATAGAAGACATGCACTAGTATGTTCAAAAAATATCGAACCTTTTCAGAAACACATTTCTTCATACACACATACTTACTCTATCTAAAAAACATACAATGGCATCAATTATGAGCAACAATAATCATAATGTTCGAATTGATGAAAAAAACATGCTTTGTAGTGATGTAAGTGAGTGGAAGAAATACGCTGATACTGGTGGATTTAATATTTTTCATGTTTATATAAGATCAATACAAAAAAAACTTTGATCAATTCTTAATCGAAATAAATAGTTGTATACAGAAAATTCGAAATAAAATCTTTATCGAAGTCAATATTACAGAGATCAAATATAATTATTTAAAATTAGTAATTATATACAATTCTACAAACTAAGAAATGAAAGGAGGAGGGGGGATAATTCTATGCATAATAAAAGGTATACCGGCAAATATACAAACGTAAGATTTGATTCTTGTGAAATTCTAAAAGCAGACTTCTTCATAAGAAATAAACTAATTTATTATGTATTTACAGACCACCAAATAAGAATAAATAACTTAATAATAATGACATAAATAAACTATTCTCGAAAATTTAATGAACAATATAAACAATGCTGAACTGAAAAACTGAACAATAGTGAACTGTGTGCATGCCAACTATTTTTTTATAATTTTACAATTTTTTATGTAGGTAAGACAACACTGTTATTAAATGGTTATTAAATATATTCATTAGTAAAGAAGAAATCTGCTGATAACTAATTCATACTAAGCAGGATCTTTGTTAAGTGTAAAATATGTAATAAATAAAAAAAAATTAAAAATTTAAAAAAATAATAATCTCTTTCAAAGTAGTCCCCTTGGTAATGCAAACGTCCCGCCATTATTGGAAACCAACGAGTTCCGTATGTCTTCTTTTGATTTAAATCGGGTCCCCTTCAGCGGCATTAATTTGGGCAGTAGCCAAAAATTACGCGGAGCCATGTCGAGAGAGTAGGGAGCCTGACAAACCAGCGGAGCGCTACGTTTGATCAAGAAAGCCTGAATGCGAAGAAAGGGCAGGTCCATTATCGCGTGCGACTGACTGACGGGACAAATTTACGCATAGGCATAAATATTCCCTACTTATCTCCACCAAAACAAACATACCATGCTTTGGGCGGAAAAAATATTTGAACGCATTACGTGTTTGTATGTAACATTATCAAAATCAGAGCTCCATTTGCCTAAGTGCTGATTGTCTGCGTGATCGTTAGAATTACTTGTGGTTTATAAGTGTTTTTTGCTGTAAACGTAACCCTATTAATGATATAACAGTTCGTCTGTACGTCTACACGTGCGATGGAGTCGTCAATTTGTTCAATTTGTTCCCTAATTGATTAAGGGCCTTAACAAAAGTTACGTAAATTCACTCATTTTATGTTGTGCTGAAATAGTCACGATGGTATCCTCTAATCCTACATCTCTTCTAAAATTAAATTTATAAACAAAAGTTACCAATGATTTATAATGAGGTTGAATTATTTAACTGCCAAAAATTTGATAGATGTGGCAGTCTATCATGGGTGGAAATGGTGTTACATTGTGTAAAGTGATCACTTAAGCAGCCGAAGGATAGGCCGCAAGCCCTATGAACACTCAAAAAGACTTCCATACGTACTTTTCCATATAAAAATATAGCTTCGTCTCCATGAGACAAGGATAAAATATATCTTGATTTATAGTTGTTTTGTACCTTATAATTTTTTGAGATGAACTATTCTATTTAGTATTGAACATGCCGGCATCGGATACATCGATTTCCATTTATGATTTGGTGACTACACTGAACATGATTGTGATTAACAGTTAACGTCGTAATACACACTTTTTATACTAGGCGTGCACTACAAGGTTATTTTTTATGAGTTTTGAAGTGTTATTAATTATATGCTTTTTGTGAATGATGCTCCATGCTTTGAATTCATCAGGTATGTTTGTACATGGGTGACGTGATAATTAATTTTACTCCCAAAAATATTACGATAAAAATTCGGCATAACCTCATGAGTTTCTTGAATACTACAAAATACATCACTTTTCTGTATATGTGTTTGATATAGTGTGTATGTACGCTCTGGCCAAATGTATTAGGCACCCTTTATATAAAAGGTTTATTTGTGACTTTACAGTTGCTCTACAGTTAACAGAATCAAAAAATGGGCGCTCAGATGGTTTATTCATGTTCAGCGAATGCTCAACATGAAAAAACTTTTTACACCCCTCATTTATATTGGTGCAAAATTTTACTTATTCCAGCATTCAAAAATATCCGAAATCATATTTTTAGTCAAATCCGAAACCTCTAACCATTATCTAAACTAAAATATCAAAACCTACATGCAACCTATTCCGTGAGCTTAGATTCTTATTTTTAAATGGTGCATACATTTTATTGTCTCGAGTAATTAAAAACGTCTGTTGACAAAACGGAGTACTAAGTAAAGTTTGCTTAGTAAAATAGTGTTGAGAATTTTGGGCGCTAAAAGATTCGTTTACACGTCAAACCGGGAGCGTATTGTGACACACTTGTATATTAGCCTCGTTTATTGTTGCGCCACTCCACATTATACAATGAAGCACGTCGAGCGGGACAGAATACATACGATACATGTATAAAATACTATGTATTTGACGTGTCCCACTGAGATGTATTAAGGATGAGAAATGTCACAATTCAGGGGTATTCTTTAACTAGAGCGTGGCTACGTTATAATAGGGGTGATCGGTGAACCATTTAAGGGTCACAAATTGGACAGCATTAAATTCAATCAACCTATTGTAACTATCGTTAGACAGTCATACTTGAGACAATTTTGAAATGCCTCATATTATTGGTGAATCCATATGCGGTTATTTATCCTATTTTTAAATCGTCATTTATGGTTGTTTCCCCGAAATTAATTGAATGCCTCTAACCTTATATCTTCTCTCTATAACTAGTCGCTCTTCTAGCTATAACATACTCCTTCATCTGGCCTCTATCTTTTAATGTTTTCTGCTTAGGCACCATAAACCACGTGGTTCCATTTTGAACTCTTTTGAACCCTTCCTTCCCTCCATGTGGCCCTAACGTGGCTCTTCTTGCTTTGACCCTCTTATCCCCGCCCCCTCCTCGAGAGGGACGTAGTTTTTCCTATTAATTCCAGATGATATTGTGTGCTGTTTTCTCTTTAAAAAAACATGACTCATTTATACGGGGGAATTTTAAAATGATTGGATATAAAATGAACAAGACTGTTATTTGTTTTATAACAAAAATAAAGAAAAATTTTACACAAAAAAAATTGTTTAAGAAATATTACTAAACAAAAAACATTCTTAGCAAGGAAGCTTAGAAAATAACTCATTCGTTATAAAAATTGCATCGTTTTTTTGCTGCAGTTCTCGAATACCCTTGTATTCTATATATTTTATTCTTATTAACACGAATTCTCTTTTATTCTGTACAGTTTCAATTTTGTCAAAATTTTTACAATTTTTTCAAAATTTTGTCAATTTTGTCAAAAATACATGACGAATAACGTAAGCCCCCCCCTTCCCGTTGATCAAGACAAGTGGTTTATGGACGATCCTTTATCTCAGAGCTAGCCTGTATAGCCAAAGGAATCTTTCTTCTTTCAAATCTCTGTCTTGGATGTTATTTTTGAATTAATGCCTCAATATCAAATTGCATCAAACAGTTGCTCATTATTTACTACAAATGACTAACAAATCACGAGAGAATTGTTGAAAAGAAAATGTAAAAATGTAAAAGTAGTCAGCACTACGGATATAGTGATATTTATTAACAGAACATCAGGTACCGCAAGGGAAGTCGAGCAGTCAATGAATTGAGCTAGATTTGTACACAATGTACGCATACATGTACAATACGCAGAGCGATATGATTTCGTTCAATTCAAATTGCGCTCTTGGGGCGGGCTGGTTTAATGAACGCGGATTTGTTATAACGCGGTTCCATACTAGGTTTTTAAATTTCATATTTGCTCCACTAAAATTGGGGTAAACGGTATCGGGCGGTACACACTACTGAGAATATCAGCATTTTCCCTAGAATAATATAAAGTCGACAATTCCGTCGTTTTTTATACGAAAATATTAAATTAAATTTATTTAAAATAAAATAACACTTTGGTTGACGCCAAATTATTGAATAAATATCAAATAGTTTCGACTCAGAGGTTGACTTTGGTTGACGCCAAATTATTGAATAAATATCAAATAGTTTCGGCTCAGAGTTGAACCTTCATCAGGGTTGAATATATACTAATTAAAACAGATATACAAACAATGAAGGAAGCATTGAGGAGAGAAAGAGAAAGAACGTTACTTGGTGGGAGTCAGATAAGAGAGAGGGGTTTGGGTAAGAATGAGAATTGACCATGGAACATGTCTAGAATTGGGCTAGGTACGCGATGTTTAGAAAATAGTTTTCATTCATTTTTAGTGATTTTTTAATTTCTAAAGCTTTTAAATTGTTAAAAGACGTACACCTTTTTCATTTCTAAGAAGTACATCTACACCAGAAGACTGGTTTAAATAAATTATGTCTCACCACAATGTGTTCATTTTTAATTTTAATTAGTCACCGCGGATAACTTAATTTAATTTAAAACATAATTTTTCATTTCGTTTTTAATATTGTTTCTAATTTCTCTATACCATAAAAAAACTGTAATCTGTGGCATAATATTTTTCTAAATGCCATTAAATGTTTTTACATTTTAACGTCACACTACTATTAATCACCAGTACCAAAGGCCCCATGATCAGTGTGATGAAAAATAAAAATAAAATAAAATACACAATCATCGCTATCTAGCTTTTAATAATAATTTCATTACATATATTTTTTTGTTGTGTCATCTTTGTAATGCCAAAACTGCAAATTTCGTGTGATGAGGAGGAAAGTATTAAACAGAAACGTAGGAAAGTACTTAGTTTGAAAATTATTTTAAAAATTAATGAAAGGATAGAAACAATTTTGTTTCGACTGTTCGTACAATTACACACTGTAAAAATATGTAAATAATCAAGCGTGACAATTAAACCATTGTCATCATCTTCGAAGAAATAAATTGAGTTAATTGTATTTAATATACAATGTATGATTTTTTTAATGAAATACACTTCGGAGCCTTGTGAAAACAATTTTCCTTGTCGAGCGCTGATTTTCAAAAACATGCTTTTCAGATTTTATCACTTTTGTACTTATTTAAATACATATTAATGGATTTGTGACAAATTAGATTATATTTATGTAAATTTTCCGTTAATTGGTTAGGCAAGGTTAGTATTATAAAGGAATGAAACATATTTTATTTTTTCAGACAAAAAAAAATTTACGCTTCAACAGGCCAAGCTGCTCAATTACTAAAGCCAAGTACATCACATCATTGTGACCTTATCGGGAATCGAACCCGGAATCCTCGGTGAGAGAAGCCAGTGTCATGCCCACTGGGCAACGAGGGCCGCACTTAAAGCAGGAAAAAATAGAAACGTTTTACTAAAAAAGTAAGTATTTTATCTCATTTGTTTTAAAAACCCTTACAGTTATGCAGGAATTGTTCTTATCGCTTATTTTACTCTAACGTCATGTTTAGTAAATTTGTTGTTTCGCATTTCGCACGCAACGATTGATATTTATTTCACAACACGTTGTCATCCACCGCGACAACGACAATAGTGGCAACAGGATATCTCGATATAGGGTAACCACGATGCGGGGTAAGTGCATTGAAAAACAATTGTCATTATTGTGATGAAAATTATCACATTTCAGAGATATCCAATATCCACTTTATCAAGGTGTTACGGACAGGACAAAGCCTGCGCCTACCGTCAGGCAACCGAACTTTCGAGTTCTGTGGTTGACGTAATCACGTCATATAAATGGTAGAAATTTCTGATGTGAATGAAGCAGAGCAAAGGCCCCTTTCAGGGCTAACACCGATCGCCGTGACCCGGTTGGGGATGGGTACCGTGCCGAGGACAGCGCGCGAGTTCTCGGCTGCGGTGGTTGTCCTTATACGTGTCTCGGCGTCAGGCGGCGGCAACCGAGAAAGGGGGAAGCGAATTGGAAGGAAGTAGCTTCATAAAATCACATCTCGCTGGGAGCGATGAAAATGCGTACACGACATGGGCTGAAATGTATATGTTTTTACTGAGAAATTTTAGATGAAAATCTTAATTTTCAGATTTTCAGAGTTTCTAAAATTATGGAATTTATTGAATTGTTTCAGAGATCTCAATGAGACTGAATCACAATTGTATGTAATAAAATGTCGCATTTCATTGCTCCAAGTTGAGGAGAGAGAGCGGGAGGTGATTTTATTCCACATGTAAAGAGCATTGATGCCTGGTTGCCATGACAACTGGGTATCATCATCATCAGCACTTGGTCACCCCCGACCCAGTCGGGCGTGAATACCGTGTCTAAGTCGGTAACCTGGGCGACAGGTCTGGAACTCGCAATTAAAATATGAATCGAGAGAAATGATGCTCTCGGAAAGTAAAATTACGCCTCGCTTTGAACATGTAAATGTGTTGTACAGCGTGATCCAGACATGTCTTTCATACTGGCACAACATTGTATTATAAATGCTAATGAATGTCTCTGATTTCAGAATTTGGAATTCCTTGTTGAAATCCAGGAGCTTGACAGAATTGCATCATGACTGTATGTAAAAATGGAATGTCACATTTTATTGTTCAATAAAAGAGAAAGCGGGAGGTATTTTTATTTGCGTAAGACGCAAGTTTGCCCTGTTATCTGAACCATTTTGGTTGAACACTGAAAGTAAAGTCATTTTAAAATCCCGGCAAACTCAGTTGTCGGTCACTTTGAAGAAATTACATGGTCAAAAATATTTTATGAAATTTACCTAAAATAAAGAGTTGTCAAGTAAATGCACACACACACACTGCGCGATATAGTGAGTTATCGGCAGTGATATGGTAAAAAACACATTTTTTCTGATAATTGAATATCATATGGGAATTAATCAAAGTGAGATTGCAGCTCTCACAGACTTAAAATCAAACTGAAACCTTTTTTACAGTGTTCTCAACAAGAATACTTCTTAAGTTAATGTGTTTTTACGCATGTAAAGTTGTACCGGGACGCCGGAGAAAGCTAAATGAGAAAGTTTTCTCCGCGGCCCCCTTTGAAGGCATATAGCGCAAGTAATATTTTCATGACAGACTTGAAAATATTACTACAAGACGCGCCTAGTCAATACCTATCCATTGGTAATACTAAGACATCGATAAACATTTGGTCACTAATTTTTAATGAATTTAATCTGACCACCACTGAGGTAAATTTCCGCCGGAATCACAAAAATAGAAATAACTTTTGACAGAAGTATCCGATCTTGATGAATCTTTTTGCATCATGATCGCAAAGTAAATACCTATTCAGAGAGTATACACATGCCTATATAGGCTCATGTTTTGACTTGGAAGAAAAATTGACCTTTTGAACTTTTCTTAAAAGCGCGATAAGTATCAAAAACCACTTTGTCCAAAGACGAAAGTGGTATCAAAATACTCGTTAGGGCGAGTACTATGCAGTAATCATGAAAAGCATCGCGTAACAATTAAAATTACCTACTTTATGACCTGATTTAACTTCGACCCTTCACGGTCGACATAATTAACGCATTTTCATAAATTAGTAGGACCTGCAGGTCCGATGAACTGTGTCACGGCCTTATGCAAGGTCAGGCCTATACGTGACATAGTTTGTAGCCCTGTGGGATACATGCAAAACCTGTAATTAACCATTTTTTGTCTTCAGATCGAGATCAGTACGGCCGCTCGCGGGTCTAGTTCCTAGAAAGCGCCGCGAGATGGCGCCAGTCGCGGTTCAAACCGCGGCGACAGAGAGGGGAGATTTGGCTCGCTCTGATTGGGTTACGTAACATGCTGTCATATCGTATCTTGTAAATCTCTGAGAACGTTATATAATAAAAAGGTTTTGTAAAGCGGTCACCTGTTACACATTACGTGCGGTGATTTAAACGCTGTCGGATCACTTTCATCTGCATTTTATTTATCTCCCGATACCTATTGGAGAATTCTGCTGGGACCTGACTACTGCAGTGAATCTACGATCCAGCCTCCGCGATCTTCGGCGCCTCTGGCTGAGAATTTTGGACGACGGCCGGCGCTTCTCTATGACGAATTTCGCATCACAGCGAAAGTATGCTGTTTGACACGAGACACCCGTGCTGTATTTCTTCGGCCATTACTACGTTTCTTGGCCGACGGAGCGGACTGAGCGGACCGCCCTATATTTTGTTTGTTCTGTCCGGAACAAGCTGGTCCTGTCGAGACGGAATGCTGAGCTTCGCTTCACCACAGCAGAGCAACTGGCCGTACTCAAGCCAGTTCACCGTGCCTCGCTTCACCACAGCGCAGCCGAGAGAGAAGCCGCCTTCTATGAGAGCCAGCGGCGACCTGAGGCCCCGACTGATGCACGATCCTTCACGGGGGGAGAATCCTGATGACCTGATGATCCACGACGACCCGGATGGTGCCCCTGATGGTCCGAGATGAGGACCAGTCGGCGCCAACCTGGAGCAGCCATCGCAGTCGACGGCACCCCGAGGAGAGGTGCCCTCCCCCGCAGCGACTGTGAATGCAGCCAGCAGCGCCCTGACGTGAAGGGCGCGGTCCAATGCAGTGACGGCAGCGGTCCACCACCCTCAGCGTGGACCACCCGACCAACCTGGAGCGGCCAATGCTGACCTGGGCCGACGCCGGCCACACCCGCTCCGACCTATGGTGGTCAACTTGCCGTGCCTGTCGGTAGCCGCCAATGCCAGCTAGCCAGTTGAGACCTGAGCTGGAGGTGCCCTGCCGCAGCCGACAGGATAGAACGCCAGAGCACATCATGGCGTAATAATGTAAGTGACACTGCACACATATATTTATTTTTTGGTGATGGGTTTGAAAAGGTGTAGCATAATGGCACACTTCGTTGAGAAGGAAGAGGGCGGCAAAGCCATGGCCTTCGCCTCAGCGAAGTATAAGTGGCGAAACAAGCCAGTTTCAATTCATTTGAAGTTTTAAAGTTTTGAAATTTTAAAGTTTTGAAATTTGAAAGTTTTTGAAATTTGAAAGTTTTTGGAATTTAAAAGATTTTTTGAATTTAAAAATTGTTCAAAAAGTGAAAGAATTTTTGCCATTATGGGCCTTTTCTTAATGAATGAAAATAGAGGGCGTGAACACCCCGCCCTGCCTCTGATGTTAAATTTCAGCCACGCCAAAATACGTGTAAAAATACGTGTAAAAATATGTGTGAATATATACGTGTGGAATACATAATATGTGTGAAAATATAAATGTCTGTACGGGTGATATACATATGAGATAATAAGTGTGAAATATGTTTACATTTAAAAATGTTTGAAAATATTCTCATAACCCGTGCGACCAAATTGTCGCCGCCACCGCAGCGAAGCAACAGCGCGGCGCCCAACGACCACTGCGGCGCACCGCGGAGCTATAGAGATGCTCGCAAAATTTAAAGAATTAGCGCGCAAAGTAAAAACTTTGCACGCGCGATGAAAGTAAGATGAAGAAATAATAATAATAAAAAATAAAATGAAATTTTATAAGATTATTTTGTCTTCAAATATAAAAGTGAAAAATGAAATTTTATAAAATAATTTTATTTTTAAAATATAAAAAAGTGAAAAATGAAATTTGTGAAATAATTTTATTTTCAAAATATGTAAAAATAATTTTATTTTCAATATTTATTAAAGTGAGAAAAACGCGCGTGTGTTGTGAAACTATGTGCGAAGTTCAGTTACGACCGCGCGCATGTGATAGCCACCCGAAAAGTAATTTAAAAGGTATACTGGCAGATCCCATATCCGCGCCGCCATGCCCTGGGTCAGGACACACACATACGCATACAGCGGTCGCTAGCAGCGCGAGCTCAGATGCAAGCTCATTTTATCTACAGCGATTTGCTCGCTAAAGAATTGCCGTCGCGGCCCGCGTCAAAGAAACGACGCATCGACGTAAATATTATAGAAGGCGCTGCTCGCCAAATACCTACTGGCCAGCAAGAAAGAGACCGCTTGTGAAAACGAGAAAGACGGATAAAATGTGGCATGTGCCGAGGCATACCGGGCGATAATAAATTAATATTTGAAAGTGGCCCCCCATGCCTTGCCAATAGCCGAGAAGGCGGCGCGGGTAGCGACGTTACACCTACCGCATGTGGCGCAATGTGGCGATATTTAATCCCAACGAGTCGGGAAAAAATACGCGCTTAATTGATGCAACAAGGAATGCCGCAGTGAGTCGCGGATTGATAAGTTTTTGCACAAGTCGGGACGGCTGGAAGCGCCTTTAGCACCGCTAGGTGGCGCAGCCTCCGGCCTAAGCGTATCACGCACGTGAAAGAGAGAGCACTATGCTCGACCGATGAGCGCGTCACGCGCGTGAAAGAGAGAGCACTACGCTCGAAGGACGAGCGCGCCATGCACATGGGAAGAGAGAGAGGTACGATGACGTAGTCCGCCGAGACAGAGAGGGACAGCGATAGCAGAGCTCGCACCTCAGCGGAGAGCTTGACGTCACCACTGAAAGTACCTACAGCGGCGGAGAACGCGCTGTAAATCTTCTGCAACGCCTTACGAGGGCATACCGCGCGACAGGTGGTCAAGAATTAATGAAATTTATGGAATTCGCGCGAAGCAGAAGCCTCTCTCTATTCCGCGGATGGAATTGCCAGCGGCTTTCATTACCACGGTAGTGAATGTCGCTAAGAAAATCAAAAAAAAGAAGGAATTAATAAATAATAAATGTAATAATTTATAGATTATGGCGCACTGTACTATTTAAAAAAAAATGGTAAAAGTAACTAGACAAGATGAGCTTGTCCAAACAGCCGCCATAGCGCATCTAACGCCTGGCGGGAAATTAAGAAAAATAAATATACCATAAAAAATGGTCGGGGCAATGTAAGCCGAGATCAGACCGAAAGTTGGCCATTCATGATGTAAATTATATATGTGCGTCGAGCGACTGGTCGGGCCGGTGAATTAAATAGCTGTGTGGTTTCAGAATTAAATAAAATTAATAAAAAATACTAGTGGAGCCAAGTGTTATATGTGGATTAGTGTTAAATCAGCTTGACCATGGCTCAATGTGTTATGAAAATGCGCATTCTAAAGTGACAAGTACGCCGGAATCGTAAATACCACCACTGCTATACACAAGACCAGGCGCGGCACATGTATTTGGAATGAAATTTGAGACAACACCGACTGAGCGGTGTCACGGTCCGCCAGAAAGAGACGGCAACAACCTGCCCTATCGCGCGGCGGAACGCTTGATGTCAACATAATGAAAAATACCTACCGAGTCATACGCGGGAAGTGCGAGCGGATAGAAAGCCGCACGACTGCCGCTAATAAAAAGACAGTATGACGATTCGGCGGAGTAACGTGGCCAACTCTGACAAAGATTGCACGTAGTGCGGTCACGCAGGTAATAGTGTTGATACCGCGTGGTGTGACGCGAGCCTATTACGCGCACTCAGAGGAAAAGTGTCAAAATGGAATCTAATGAGAATCCAAGTAGAATCTGGCACGAGCCGAATTTCATGAAAATGACCAGTCGCTAAGACAAGTGTTT
>JADDOH010005084.1:0-17832 GCA_016648135.1 Agrypnia vestita
CCGGATTTTGATATAAAAAAACATTTATATTATCTACCTAAATATAGAGAGTATGTACGTACAATGGAAAGAAGGCACTAAGACTGGACATTCACTGCAAATCCATTTTTTGGCATTTTTTCGCAAATGTTGGTTTTTATTATTCATTTATATCAGAATGATGGAACTAGTCCGAGTCCCAAATCTCGGATCAGGTCATTTAATTCAGCTTGAGAAAATCGTTGAGGTCCACTGGAGTCGCCTACTTGAAACTCGTCACTAGAACTTTCTTCTGATTCACTTTCTTCTGATTCACGATGGAAAATCGTCTAGGCTTTGGGGTGCTTGTGATGTAGGAATGCCAGGTCCGTGAGGGACTGGGCATCTGGGTAGCAAATTTGTTTTTTATTTTTGGTATACACCCTTGTACATTACACGAACAAAAGTAGCAGTCATCGCTGTGGTTTCGAGGCTCTTTCCAGATCATGGGAACCAAGGGCGGATCCAGCTTTGGCGCTAGGGGGGGGTCACATAGTCGTGGTCAAGTCACAAGAAGTTATAATTTAATTTTGATAATAATGGATACTTACAAGTAAAACGAAGGTATTTTATTAATAAATGTAAGTACCTACTGTACTTAAAAATACCTACCTATATTTAAATAACAAAATCAATTTTTCTTTTACGTCTTCTCCCGAAACGCGTTATCACTTCATCTACTCCAATGGGTACGTTTTTATGGACGTGGAGAAGAGGCAGTCCGGTTAGACGTTCTTCAACCATTGAAGTTCTTAGCCACGATTTGATTCTTCGCAACGTAGAGAAAGACCTTTCCGCTGTCGCTACACTAACAGGTAGTGTAGCCATAATACATAAAAATTTTCTTATATTAGGATACATCTCTATATCGCAATTTAAAATAAGGTCGGAAATCGACTACGATATGTCCTGACTCCGCTGCCACTTCACCATCCACAGCTGATATTCGTTTACAACGACAGAAACTGGAGCTAGTTGTTTCACAGTTTCAATATCTTGATTACTGTATTCGCTTTTTGGCATGAAAACGCTTAGTTGAAACAAATTAAGTATTTCAAGAGGCAGACGGTCCTGTAGCTCACTTATTATTGAATCCAGAAGAGGGATGTATATTAGGGTGTCCCGTCCATGTATGAGAAAAAAAAATTTTGAGCTACACAATCACAAGAGGTATCAAAATTTGCCTAATTTTACACAAATCGCGAAAAAGGTAACAAAAAATAGAATTGTTTGTCTTGAAGGCTCTACCGAGCTTTGAAGTTTTGTAAATTTTATGTTTTTATAGAGTTAAACCGTTTGCCTAAAATAATAAAAAAATCATGTTTATAAGGTATTTTAGTATTGAAATTAATGAAACAAATCACGAGAAAATAAAATAAACAAAATATAGATTATAATCAATGACAAAAACTAAAAATTTAAACTTAATTTTATGTCCAAAATTTGGCATTTCTGCTCGAGATTGCATCCTGGTTCTAATAAAGCCATCTCTAGAAGTAACGTTAGTTAATATTTTGATCTATACTTCGATTTTTAAATATTATTTTTGTTTTCCTGATGAAGAAGCCATTGGCTTTGAAACATGTTGATTTTTTCAATAAATAAGTGGTTAAAACAAAGTTAATTTATATTAATTATAACGTTAGTTACACTTTGCGAGGCGTCTGTTATATTCTCTAGGACCCGAAGTGCAACCATTTAAGGTCAAGAATAAATGACGAAGGGGTAACTCATTGACATGAAGCATACAAACACACCATTGTAACGGTCTCTGCAAATACTCCTCTAAATATTGAATCACGCCACCCTTTCCATCGGTGTTAGTTGCAGTTCCGTCACATTCAACGCAAATCACGTCATCTTAATTCCAACCTCGACCTTCTACTAAAGTTATGATCGAAGGAAGAATTTCCTTTGCAGTGCCACGTCTTTCGGTATTGTGTGTCCCAAATAAATTTATCCAGGCTGTGCTAAAATTGAGATGTGGTCTTCTAAAACTTCTTTGCAATGGTCTTTTCGTCCATCAAAGTAAATGCTTTTTATAACAATACCTCTAATATCTTTTGTAGCTTCCGGGCTTTAGATACAATAACCAGAGTTAAATCTTCGGTAGAAACCAAGCCGACGTCAGTCAAAACCGCAGAAACAACAGCAGCAGTAGATTGCGTAGATAAACCGTATCTATCACATTTTACTATGACATTTTAGCAACTGTCGGCAAAGGCAATGGTGTCTCTGTCGAGGGCGAGTTTGTTGGGGATGCCTCTGTTATCGGATACGTTTCTGGGGAAGATTCACGCACTGAATCTTCATCACAATTTGCTGAGACAGAATCGGTTTCTTAAGTAAAACACGACTTTTTTGTTACTTGATTATTTGTTATGTTATTGACTAAAATTTATCCCTGCTGTCGTTTAATTAATCTAGCCGTTTCTTTCTTATCAAAACCGCTTATAACCATTTTCTTATCATTTATTTGATCTAACAAAAACTTCTCACATTGATGAAAACTTTCTTAGGTTTTAGACACGAACAAGATTCAAATGAAGTGCATTTACAAGCGGAAACGTCAAAAAGTTTCTCAGATGACTAAAAAATATTTCAGTTTATTTTCAAAACTACCATTTCGTTTGTTTTTGGGGTATCTTTTCAAATTGAGATACTTTTCGAAATTGGATTTCACTAATTAAATAACTCGTTCCTTAGTTGCAACTGGAATCGAAGTTTTGGTCCAAATATTGTTGATCTCTTCGGAAACAATCACATATATATCTGATTTGGATGGATCTTTTCAATTATACGTGAATTTCAGGTCGTTCTTGACAAATAAAATCAATTAAATGACGTCCCTTACAGTTGGTAGCTGCTGATTGCCGAGTTCTTTGTATGGTCCGAACATAGCATAAGTGGTCTGACTACGCCTCGAACTTCTTATTAAAAAATCACAAAATCCGCTTTTACTACCGTAACAATCTCCATGGTACTTTTATGGCATAAAAATTATTTTGGCTATGAAGAAAACATTCGCGAGTCAAGTCAAGAAAGTCCTCAAAACAAGTTCAAACTTGAAGGTATTTGCAGGTTGAAACCTAACAAATTCGATGTTGCTGGTAACGTGTTTTTGCACGCAAATCGAAACGTCATGTATGATTTACACCTAAATAGAATAAAAAGTTAATATTTTTTTGTATTTAGTTCAGGAGCCAAATTGAGGATAGCGAAATATCACCATAAAAATGTCAATTTTTCAAAACTTTGTAGATCAGTAGAACCTTAAAGATATAGTTTTATTTTATTTTTAAAATTATTTTGGTAATCTACGCTAAATTATGCAAGTTTTAAGAGGTCTTGTGTTAAGATAAACCAAAAAAGTTTATATCGGGACAGCCTAATGTATATGGCTCTGCGGAAATACTTTTCAGCAGATTGAGCAGGTTGGTTATTGGACCTATGTATTTGTCTTGACACTATTCTGGGATATTTAATTTCTACATCTAGCTGCTCAGCTACTTCTTTAGCCTCTTCAACAAGCTGTCGGTAAATTACGTCCGCATTTTCTTTTTTATTTTGTAGAACACTTATAGTATCATTAATAGCGTCCGCAGCTTTTTTTAAATCAATCGAGTTCGATTGCAGTATTCCGCTTAAAGATACAGTAGTACCTGAAAAATAAAAAAGTTAATAAGTGACTGAATGTGAGTATGAGTATTTTAATTAGTGGTCCACCTAGGTCCTGGACCCAGCCCAGGGGGGGGTCATGACCCCCGTGACCCCCCCCCTGGATCCGCGCTTGTAATAATGTCGGTTACTTTTCTCCCATTACAAGGTTGTGTCGCACATATAATTTGTATTGTGCTGACCCTAACATTGATGCTGATATTCTTGCAGACACGTTATCTTTGTTCAAAAACTCACTCATACACAACATCCATTTTCTAAACGACGACATGAACCTATAGGTCCATTAAATACTAATCGCACTACACTCAAACACAAATATATAATATACATAAATGTACATGTGAAATATAATTAATTACAAAAATACATGTTACTAGAGCGTGCCGAAGACACTTGTAATTGGGATAATGGGCATAGTCTTCACTATAATGTTTATTATCTGAGTGTCATGTACCCATTATCATGTTAGTGTCTCTAATAAATAAATAAATAAAAAAAATAAAAAAAAAAAAAATAAATAAAAAAACAGTATTCACCTTTGCTTAAAATAATTTATATTTTGGCAACTCGAAACAGCTCCTCATCTCAACTTTGTTTTCCTTTTGTCGGGACAATTTTTTCCCACCAAACTACTATTTGTCATCTATTTTTTTTTCAATTACATTTCTGAAATGTGCATTGTGTTCTTAGTCCTTTATGTGTGTGCCCTAGTCATCGGTCCCTTTGATATCCGATGGAGTCTACTATGGACTTCTTTTTTTGATTTCTTCTCAGAACCTCTTAATTCAGTGATTCCCAAAGTTGATAGGACCGGGACCCACCAAAAAAAAAAAAAAAATTCGGGACCCACCTCCTATCTTACATTTTCCCAATTCATATTGTAACCATACGAAAGACTATTCAATTAAGAAAAAAAAGAAAACCTCCGAATATAATCGAAATGTTTTATTACGAAAAATGTCAAAACGTGATATTTTAAAAGGAAGGATGAATTTGTTGCCTACTTTTTATCATTACAGCATTAGCGTTGACTTCA
Organism: Agrypnia vestita; assembly: GCA_016648135.1. Lineage (NCBI taxonomy): Eukaryota > Metazoa > Arthropoda > Insecta > Trichoptera > Phryganeidae > Agrypnia > Agrypnia vestita. Next base: position 4,736 of record JADDOH010005084.1, read on the forward strand.
ATTTTTGTCACTTTTAATCGCAGTGAATTCGATACGTCCAATTTATTTCTGTATTTAATCTTAATAGAAACTATGGCAGAAAATTTCACTTCACATGAGGAAGTGAACAGGAGGAGGGCTTTCATCGCTTCCTCAAATAAGCAGGAATAAGTTTAGTGTCAGCAACTGAAAGCCAGAATTTTGCTAATTGCTTGCAATTAAAAGTATTTTTCAGCAACGTATCTTCTGATAAATTAATAAGCTCTTCACTTGCTTTTGTTGACATTTCAGTCGGTATGTTGTCTTGAAATGGATTTTAAATCCAGTTTATCCTGTTGAACTTTTTTTATCTCCTCTTCGAAGTTGGCGTTAAAGTTATTTTTTAACTCTGGTAAATGAGTGAAAATTGCAGACACTACATTGATATCTGAATGCACTTCGTATCTATAATAAACACGACACGACCCGGACGAGACGTGTTGCGCGGTGTTGTGACTGCGACCCACCTAATATCCGCTCGCAACCCACCAGTGGGTCGCGACCCATAGTTTGGGAAACCCTGTCTTAATTCATCATTCTTTTAGTCAAGCTTATACTTTCCATCCTTCAACTTGTCTTGTTTTTACATTGTGTAATGCTGTGTTCCAGATGTAGGTTTACGTTTTATTGTGATTTGAAGACATGTTTTGTCTTGCAATTGTTTTAAATAACAGACACTTGGTAGCTAATCAGTCGGCGTTAATGAGCGCAGATGGACTCATTGGTGAAAATATAGAGACACAGATAACTGCTGGAAGTAAAGGATTATCTTTTGAGATTAAATGAGAAATACTTGTGGAGTCGGTAAGATGATTATATAGGATGCTATGAAGGAGGTATGGTTTGTGAGTTCAGCCACCCTAATAATGAATTGTGAGCATAGTGAAAAGTATTTTTTGTATTTTACAGAGCAGTAACAATAAATACACAGAAAAAATATGTTCAAAAAAATATGGTCAAAATTAATATAATACAATTTTAAAATAATTTTATTTATACGAAAATAAATTGCAAGTCACAAATTGGCTACTAGCAAAATGATGAAAAGAAACGGAAAATCGCTTAGTGATCAGTACATAAATATCCAGAAATAAATATTTCTTTTAATAAAACAAAAACCAAAATATGCATTATCACATCAATACACAAATACAGAACCAACCTTCTAATTAAAATTACAATTCGCACTTTAATTAACATTAGGTACGACGGTCCTTACGTATATCGTCGAATCTGCAAATAATTCCAATTTCGTTTTAGTATCTCAAACCTTCAGAATTACTCTGTATTTTCGGATAATGTTAAAAAGTTTAATTTTCCTTTAAAATTAGCTTTTTTGACACGAAATTCAATTTTTCTTAACATTGTTCGAAAAAATAGTTTAATATAGTTGGTTTAAATTCGGCACCACACTGCGCGGATCTTCCATTGCGGAACGCTGCTACATTTCTTTCTTTACAATACGCGCTTATCAAAAACACTGCGCGGACGATCGGTCGGCCCATTGTAAACAAGAATTTTCTAAAAAATGTATATTTCCTTGTTCTTCCTAGCGCGTTATATCAAGCCACGATTAAGCGTTCACGTTACGTCCGGGCTGAAAGCAGAAAGCGTAGGTTTGTTACATCACCGAATGTATCCGTTCACACAGCCCGCGGCCGCCGCCATAGACGGATGATTCACATCTACATATTACGCAAGCGCAATAAAACTAATCTAATCTACTATTAACCTAGAAATAAAATAACGTATTTCAGAACAAACGTTTAATGGGAGGCATTTTACACGTTTTATACCTAAGTAAGATGTTAATTTGAATTGAATTTCGCTACTTGAATTAGGTACGTTTTTCTACTTTTATGGCTTAGGACTAAAAGAGTATCAGGGTTAAAATGTTTATTTAATTGATATATAATAAAGCGAATTCACCAATATATACAGTTAACTATGTATTTAACCACACGAGTTTCATATTAAAACCGATCACTTACCGAATGATACTTTTCCTTCATAGGAGAAATAAAAATTAAAAATTAACCTCTTTTTCCATTACCGAATAATGTATATATTGGCATAAAAGATTAAATTATAGTCAAGTATTAGAAAGAAGTATAAAATAGGAAATTATTATATTATTTCCTTTGCGTACAAGAATCTCAGTATATTTTGAGTTTGTCCAAATTTTTCCGAAAAATGAGGAAATGTAGAAAACGCAAATGTAGTAATAAGTACCTACAGACAAAATTTGCTCATGCCACTCATTGAAGACCTTAGGGCTCCCAGAGCAAATCGCAGAACCGCGACCTCAGCAGATACGGAAAGATGTCTCGATGAAACTTCTCAATCAGAATATTTTGAGTTTGTCCAAATTTTTCTGAAAAATTCTGAATGTAAAAAACTGGTCTAAGAAGGAGTTTAAAAAAAATGAAATGATATTTCAGGCGCATTCTAGTGTAATGCCAATAATTCGGAAGAATCTCATTACACATGTAAAGGATATTGCTTAAAAAAAAATTAATTCAAAAATAGATATCTTAATGGTGACATCGACATAAATGTGGAGACCTGTAATTGGCCATCTATATTGTATCAATGTTTTCTATGCTTTTTTTTGTGCTGTTGGTCTTCCATAAACATTAAATAAATAAATAAAAACCTCTGGTTAATTAAGGGAAATGAAAAAGTTTTGGACGCCAGTCGCACTAATGATAATCACAATATACATATGAAACGGGTTTTAAACTTAAAGATATATACAACTTCCAAAAATTTGATAGATGTGGTATTCTACCATGGGTGGAAATGTGAACGTTACATTGTAAAAGTGATCTCTTAAGCCAGCCGTACGATAGGTCGTAAGCCCTATGAACACATAAAGACTTCCATACTTTACCATAAAAAATATAGTTTCGTCTCTATGAGATATCTATAATATATCTTAACAAAAATCTATCTTTCTTAGGGAAAAACATTGAGTTACTTTAGTAGCCAGAAATCGTCGTATATTTGGAAGTCATTGACAACTAATTGTAGGTACTGTATTTAACCCAGGTAAAATAATTTTAAAACAATTAGAGTTATAATGAGCATGAAAACAATTTGTCTACAAACAGGTCAGTTATCATATTAATTCATTATATTAATCTCTTTCGATATATTAGCGAGGTATGTGAAAAAACCTGTAACTATCACACTCTAGAATATACTCGGATTAATAAACTAGTTTGTGAAGTACATTGAAATTCTATTTCACTTACATATTGAATTGAAGTTGATCTTTAACTAGCTGTGCCCGCGCGGCTTCGCACGTAGATTTTTAGTACACTGTTTGGATTATCATAGAACTTTCGCGAACCATCTAGAACATTCTCCTTACAGAACTTTCAATAGATTTATCAAATGTACAGGAACCTTCTAGACACACCGACACATTCCGCCACTCAGTTTAGAACCTTATAGAACTTTCGGGAATTTTATAGAACCGTCTCCTTCCAGAACTTTCTAGAGCAGATTTTTCCGGAACCTTCAAGACTCACCGACGCAGTCGGTGAGCCTATTTTGAAACAATCTGAAGCATTTTTGGCCTTCCCATAACAAAACAATGTGCTAAAAAGCACATTTTCGTCATCCACTCCCACCCACGCACAGCCACCCCCACCAAACGCGCCTATTTTCGATGTGACACCAAGGGCTATGGAGAAAACTTGGCGGATAGGGAAACACACGTCAAGTCTTGACGGTGAGCTCCGGACCCAAACGGTTGTACGCTTTTTGGAGAAGCAGCTCATCGACAAGGCGCCCTGAAGATGAGCAGTGAGATCTGTTCGAAACGTCGGCAGACGACTGGTCCTGACGACCAGAATTTGACGCGGGTTACCCCCAAAGTAGTTAGAACTAACACATATTGTACCCGTGAAAGCCTTCGATTTAACATATATATATATATAGATATATATATATATATATATATATTATATATATATATAATATATATATATAAATAACTTGATTGGAAAGGAACGATACCACTTGATTATTTATTAATTAATTCTCTTCATTAAAATGATTTAGAGTGTGATCGTTGATTTGAAGAGATTCAAATTAATACATACTTGGGACTAACTTACGAGTTAAATATAACTTCATACAAACGTATTTAACTCCGCCAGTGTGGTAGTTATTAAAAATATTTTATGTATATATATATATTTTATTCAAAGCGAATGAATTTATGAAATTCGATATCAGTTATATGTTTAACAAATATCGATGAAAAAAATTGTTTTCCCCCTCGACTATTGTGACATTTTTTACTCAGCATTGAAATAGGAAGATTTGGTAAACTTGTATATACATATACATATATTCTTCTTCGTGTGTCATCTTTAATCGGAGATTCGGCACCAAAATGTGGTATGCTAATTAATCCTGTGTAAAATATATAAGTTCACCAACTTTTTAGAGATTTAATCACTCTCTAAAGGTACGTAGCCAAGATTGATTTTCTGCCTACACTTTCTATCTTCCTTGCTATCTATATCATATTTCTTATTGCGAAAAATGCGGAAAGACATTGCGGTATACCGAAGTATTCAGCATTCTTTTCTTTGATAGTTGTTATTCGTTTTCGTAATTTATTCACGCGTTTTAATACCTAAGCCCGATGTGATTGTACGCAATGATGCATAGAACAAGTGAACGAGTTTGTAAGTTTGGGAAATACGTTTAGTAGAGTGACTGCGGGCAACAAAGTAAATGGCGCTCTGAATGCAAATATGGCCAATAAGAATCTGGCAAAGGAAGCAAGACTAGCGATACATGATGGAGTTCTAGTGCCAACTCTGATGCATGGAAGTGAAGCCTGGAATTGGTAAAAAAGGAATGAAAATGGACTGAATGCGGTGGAAATGCAGTCACTAAGGCGCTTGTATAGAAAACCATCGACCGATAGAGCGAGGAATGAACAAGTCGATAGAATAGAGAAAAAATCGCCGAGATGATTTGGACGTATGGAAAGTACGAGCGAGGAAAGCATGGTTTAGAAAATATATGTGGCGAGTGTCGAAGGTAGCAAGAACGGAGGACATTCGCGAAAGACCTGGCACGATCTGACACTACACATATTGGAGGATGGTCCTGTTAAAACCCTCAAAAAACGTAGAGCATGCATTATAACACGTATGAATGTAGCCGAAGCAAAAGTGGTGTGCCAAGCTAGAAAAATGTGTCGTTCTATCCTCTCTGCCTAACGGAGTGATGGTTATTGGTAATGAGGTCAACCCAGGAGGTTTTCATCATACCTTAATTTAGTCACAAATCGAATCCTTACAGCCGTTTCATAATTTTTTTTACGTTGTTATTAATTGTAATTTTAAGTAATTGGGCCTTATAGCCTACTGCAGAGTTCAAAATAAAATTACCAATCAAATTTTAACAACATTTAACATGGCGTATTGTAGAGTTAAAAATTAATGTAAAAATAAAATATACCGTCAAATTTGACATCTATATATTGGTGGTCCGTATTACGGACGTTTCTAACGGATATTTCCTGGTTCGCGTTTTGGTTTCAAGTTCCAAGTTCCAAGTTTGGTTCCACTACGATTGACTTACTAATTACTCATTTACTCTTATAGTGTCTTAATAAATAAGCTCTTTATTGAAAAATGACATTTATACTTGAAGAGACCTGGCTTGGATCAAAATAAAATAGAATAAATTAAAAATTAATAAAAAACGTCAATTGTAAAAAATACGTTTCATTTACTAAGATATTTAATTATGCAAGAATAAACACTTTAACTGGATTATAATAAACGTGCCTTAAATAAATCCGAGGGGGGACATACTTCTACTGTGCCCCAGTCCCCTCGCCTAAAGATGGGGTTTAGTTCAACTCTGTACAATTTTATACTGCGTGCGTCAAATATTAAAAACGAAACTTCACTCGGAGTTTGGAGTGGTGAAATTGAATCTCTTTTAAAAGTGATCGAATCGATTTCGCAAGAAGTAAAACGGCAAATGCCTCGCGGTCGGCTCAAGTACTCGAGCGTGCCCACTCCATATTGCCCGCACTCGATGGGACCTTTCACTTGTTCATCATTCGGGACCTGGATGCGACACTCGAAAGCTGACGGATGGAAAGTGCGGCGCTCGATCTTCGCTTCTTATTTTTTTGGAGATAAATTTGATGCGAGTACATGCCGTTACCACTGTTTGATCGTGCCTTGTGAGGAGATATTATAATTGAATGCTTACAAACTTGAAGGCGTCATTATTTTTTGCGTAGTCTTACAAGAAAACTTTGTTATTAATATTTAAAGCATTAACTTTGTGGTCAGACATTTTAACGAAATGTTATTTGTTAGTTATACAAACACTAAAAATTACTTTTTTGTCTACCGGTTTCGAGACGTAACCCGTCTCTTCGCCAGGATAACCACTACACTAGCACGTAAATACCACTACACACCACATCCATAGTATTGTAACGAGGCTAAAGAGCATTGCGCACATCTGTCACATGTCACAACACTATTACAACACTATCGACGATTCCAGAACGGCCTAATAGTTTAATTTAAGGAATAGAGTTATATTCAATAGTGTTAAGTGACATCGTACGTTTGGTTAATCAAATAATCAGTAATTAATAAATCCGTTATTAAAATCCAGCGTTTTATTAATTCCTCCCGCAGCCACGGCACGTGACAGTATTATTTACACACCAAAATACTTCGCAAAATATTCTTCACATGCGTATTTTTTATTACTTTTTTGTCTACCGGTTTCGAGACTCTTAACATGTGTATGTTAGTCTCGAAATCGGCAGACAAAAAAGTATTTTTTAGTGGTTATATAATATACTAACATAAATAACATTTTGTTAAGAAAAAATTAATTAAATATTTTTTTCATCATTATCATTAGTTGTCTATCCATTGCTGGAAGATGACCCCTTATTAATTTTCTGAAAAGTACTAACTTACTATCACGCCGTTTCCACGCAGAGATAGGCAGATGGAGGACTACACTATTTTGTCGTTACACACAACCCTTGCCTTATCCTTATTTTTTTGCAATTGCACGACAGATTACTCCATCTAATGTGCAATTCATGAGGTGAATACCTTACATAGAAGCGTTCTTGTGTCTGTCGCCTTTGATTCTGTCATTAAATAGATCGACATGATCATGTCTATTTATTCCATCCATTTTTGAGCAATCACATTCTCGTGTAAACTCATAGGTTGTTGAGGTTTCCGTGTTCCGTTCCAAGTCTTCGGCGACCGTTCTCTATATCTGGTGCCATCGATACTCGCGTCATACATTGTTCTTATTATTCTCTCTTAATTCATTCGTTTAACATGACAAAACCATCTAAGCGATCCTTTGTTAATCTTATTCACTACGCTATGATTTACATTTTTTACATAATACATAGCTTTACATTTTTTTTTTTCATTTGTTCATTCTTTATTCTACATTAATGAATGTATACGTGAATTGGTCTCATTTCCAACCAATTAAGTTTGTTTTCGTTCGAAACACGGACATTCAAATAAATAATAATTATGTTTGGATAATCTACACAGCGACATTTTCGTGACAACTCACCTCAAGGGTGTTTTAAAAATAAGAGAGAATCATGAAAGGAGGAATATGTATGTTGGGAATATAAAGAAAAGAAATATATGGATAAGAGATCAGAATGGATAATTAAGTGTAGTAATTATTATATAAACAATTATTAATTATTTTAAAAGTAACATTTTACAATGAGATAGTAAATATTTATATTCTTTAACATTTTATGGTGGCGATGCTTCAAATCAATACAGTAATTTACAATGTTTCAATAAATACGGTTATATTATTGAAATTAAATAGTAAGCGTATTTTATAGAGAATTAAAATGGGTACCAATAAGGTAATAAGTTGCGTTAAAAATATGTACATCAAATCGAGGATAGAAAGCCAAAAGGGTGTTAGTGATTATTTCGAACTTTACAGGAGAGCAACATAAAGATCTGTCAATATTTTGTCAATGTTTATTTTATTATTAAACGATTTCCACATTGATTAATCCAAAACACATACACGGAAATCATTTAATAATAAAATAATATTGACAAAACCAGATTGATAAAACATTATTTGGCGCTCATGTAAAGTTAGAAATCATATGTCACTAATGCCATTTTGGCTTTCTACCCTCGAAATACATACAGCAAATCGTCAACTGCCAAATGTCTTCAGTCTCATCATTATGGCGGCAAAATTAATTCCAAAACTAATAAATTAGATGTTCATAGTTGACAAGCGATGGCATAAACTGGTGCCTGATGGAAATAACTTTCGGGAGCCATTTCCGACTCGAGAAATTTCTATTAAAAAAATATGTTCATTCTTCACCTATCCTAAATAAATATGTGCATAGTTTAGACGATATTATATTACATTATAATATGCATTGCATAACTCTCTCTCCGCAAAGTGGGTCGCAACTTCCATTTCATTTCAGCTGCAGCATGGTACTTTCTTCGTGAAGAACTGGTTGTGCGAATGTTTCGCTCAGCGTGGACGTTCGCGTCCTAAGAAGCATTACCAATTTTTTGTCGCAATACTGTGACCTGTTATATAAACGCTAAAATAATATAATTTATTATATTTGGATCTTATGTATAAACTCAAATTGGGTCACATAAATTATAACTTAACAGTGAGGGGGAACCATTTTTTCCATAGGTCAAAGTATGTAGGTACCCAATTTTAAAAAAACCACTTCGTGTGCCAGATCAAAATCAGGTACGAAAAAATCGTTTATTTGCTGTCTTTCTATTTCGCCATCACGCCGATTGTTGAAGCCCCTAACGGGACCATCTTCCAGTGTCTGGTTACTCTGGACATGCCACGTTTTCCGCCTTCGCTCAACGTGCCCAAATTACCTGAGCCACCTTTATTTATTTAAATTAACTAGGTTATTAATTATCAGCTTTACTTTCTTTCCTAATTTGTTTAACGTCATACAACGTTATATCAACGTTGTATGACATTTTTTCGAGCATATATGTAACCCTTTTTTAATTTATTGATTAACACACATCATATTATTCCGTTTTTTTAAACAATCTTTTTAAAAAAACTTTAAAAAAATGGAATAATATGAGTCTGTTAACCAATTAAAAAAGAGCTACATATAAGGTCGAAAAATTTACGTTAATGTACTAGGCGTTAATGTACTGGTGATAACACGTCATTCCCGGATAGAGTGGAGGTCCGTTGGTTCGAATCCCGGGAGCGGCTAAAATATTTTTTCGTTTATTTGATTTTTCTCTATGTCTTTTATGATTAATAAATTTGTTTAAAAATTCACAGAACTTTGTTCTGAAATTGCAACTTCACAATAATAATGTGTTTTCTTTAATATATATATTTTTAAATTATTTCTAATAATTTCTTTTCCTAATGACAGATCAATGATGACGAAAAAAAATCGTACCTTTGCATTCGCTACAGTAAGAACATCATCATTAAGAGTTCATAAAATTAATTGAATATGTTTTTGCGGATGTAATTGTGGTGCCAAGGTGATGATTCTGATTTAGAAAGTACTAACTATAAAAAAGGAAATAAATGTTCGACAGACTAAACAACTGTTATGGTAAATTATAGAAGTCTCACAGAGACGAAGCTATGAATATGAGAAACGTGTGTGGAAGATTTTCAAACGTATTCTAGTTTATATGTTAAAACAATCCGTAAGAATTTCATATCTACATTAAAAGTATATTGCTTATTACTCCACTTAAAACATATGAAGGTATCATTACCAGTTATAAGTATACCTAGTTCATGAGAAATGACCACAGATGTCTCTAGCATAGTCAATTCAAATAAACGAAAGATTCTCAGATTTATACATATGTAGAACTTAAAGAGTTAAGGTTGTTGTTACGGTCGTTAGACATATTTAACGGTAATTTAGGATATTTTATACGCACCGTAAGTATTACCGAGAAGCGAATCTCGATGTTTCGTTGGATACTTACCCAACGTCATCAGGAGGACGACCTTTACCCGCGGAGGTGGAGGTCGGACTGATTAGGTGCTGCTTTCTAGGGCGTAAATTGTATGCACGTTGTTGTGGAGTGTTCTCTTCTTCTACAATAGAGGTCGCCAGTGTGCAATATGTACTAGTTACGTCGGCGGATTTTACTGCGACTTCTCTCAAGGGTTGAATCAGTGTCGTTAGAACAGGGCGCCAAATACTTGTCAAGTATTTCAAAATTTATGTGTGAATGTTCTTATAATGGAATTGAAAACCTTGCATTTTATAGAGTGATCACTTAAGACAGCTCATAAAGGTTGTAAGCTCTGGCCCATCGTATAAAAAGATTTCCACACACGTTTCTCAAATTCATAGCTATAATTTATCCTAATTAATCAATCATCCCTCTGGGGATCCGGTAACAACGTTCTGTTTTACAGTATTTATTGTAAAAAGAAAAGGATTCTATACGAGCTCTATGTTTTTTAAGAAATATCGTAATATCTTCAACAGAACCTGAATTTTTTAATTGAATGTAAAAAGAAATAAACATTATAAATAGCTGCATTAATTTTTAAAAAATATTAATTTTACTCAGAAGTTTTTAATATTAATTCTATTTTTAAACCATAATAAAGTATTTTCTCCAACATGTTCACTTGATATTTAACCGTAACTGGTTGCGGATATTTTATACGAACCGTATATTTTTCCGAGAAACGATTCTCGACGTTTCCGCGGGTAAAGGTCGTCCTCTTGATGACGTTGAATAAGAATTCAACGAAACGTCGAGAATCGTTTCTCGGAAAAGCATACGGTTCGTATAAAATATCCGCAACCAGTTACAGTAAAATATGTCTAACGACCGCAATAACAACCTTAACTCTTTAATGTGCACTTTACATTTAATTACTATGCCGACAAGTTTTGCAGTGACTACTTCTTTGTTATTGTGGAAGAATAATTATTCTACTATATATTTTATTTATTCTTGTTTCGAACTATTTTCAAAATACACATTAAAATATTTATTGAAAACCAGAATTTCTATTAGGTACATACTAATAATGTATGAATTGATTTCATTTGTTTTTTGTTTTAATTTCAAGTGTTCATGATATTAAAAAGAAATATTGGACTAGTCGTTAGATTGGTTATTTATGTCTATTTCTTTTTAATTAAATTAATGACTTAAAAATTGAAGTTTTGTTGAAAATATTATGATATTTAAAAAAAAAAATAACTCATAAAAACAAAGTTTTTATATTACTTCCTTTCTCTTTTGTATTGTTTCCAATTTGATATTCTATCAACATATAGCCGACTGATCGGACCCATGGCTCGAGTCAGACTAGTTGAAACAGGTTTCGCGCTTTTCCATGCGTCGGGCTTCTTTCTTATTTGTATGTAAATTTCGAAAAATCCAAAATTATGCTATAATAATTAATTTAAAAAAAACTATTAATCATGTTTATCGTCGCCACGAGTCTGTCTGCGAAGTTTCAGCTCGATTGGATCACCGGAAAGGATTAAAAATCGATCCAAAGTTTTTTCGGCAGACAAGCAGACAAGCCGACAAGCAGACGCTATGAGTTAAAAGAAAGGGAGTTAAAACAGAGCTTGTATAGAATCTTTTGTCTATGGAATTTTTTTTTTCTGCTTTTGTCTGTCTTACTACTCATTATAATCCGATTTTCTTTTCGTCTTGTATTCTTTGGGATATTTATGAGGATTAGAATTAGAGGATAGAATAGGATTTAATTATTAAATATTTTAAAATAAGATTTTTGGGGTAAGTTATGCCCCGTTCTGGAACGGGAGTGTTGATGTGCACAAATTTTTATTATAATTAGCGATGGTTTAGGTCGTCGATTTACCCGAACTCCAGTTCCAGATCCAAGTGAGTGTCGAATTATTACTTTTGAAACGAGTTCTAAAATTTTCGAATATGACGCGAAAATACGATCCTTTTTTCCTCAATACGATAATTCAATACAATATTTCCTCAATCCTCAATACGAAAATACGATACTTTTTTCCTCACAAAAAATTCTGCGACATACCGAATTGCTCTATGTCGTAAAAAACGATTCCACAGAATCGATTGAGAAATGTCCAGCTTTCGAAATATAATTTCCAGAACAATCTATTTTTTTTTGTGAACAAAAAGATATTGTATAATCGGTCCTTATGATATCGAGAAACGGGGTGTTCCATTGATTTAGCGAGGACCAGTTATAAAATTATAGATACACGAATATCAAAAATCGCCAATGAATATGCTGTACATAAGATTTTCATTAAGTGTCATTAGACCAGAAATATTAAGTTAGCAAATAAAACAAGCAATCTGTGTACCAGGTACCTATTTAATAACTAGATTTCTCTAAAAGATTAGAACAACTCGCAGGTGATTAACATCAATACCTGAATACTGCGATGATTTGGAAGTTAATGACGTTATAACGAGTTTGGGTACACGCTACATTTTATCGTTGAACTCGTAAGTGCATAACCGCTGTGTTAATAGCTGTATTTAAGTATTCTAATAGTATAATACTTTGTGATGCGTAATTTTGATTAATGGCGGCAAATTTCTACTTCATTATCTCAAAACCGGATTTAAAAAATTTATATTGCAATTTTAATGTTTCAAAGTTATACAAGCTCTACAGAGACGCGTCTATCTTCTAATATTACAGACTTAAAAAAATCTAAATACAGACGAGTATTTCATTCATTCGTCCAATGTTCAAATTTATTTATTTAATTTTAATTATAGTCTTGTTACATTATTTTTATTAGTAATAACATGCTACTTTAATATATAATATTACACGCGGTCAGGTTTGATTAGTTGATATCTTTCGAAAAAAAAAGACTAGCTAGACTCCAATTGGTGCTTGGAGAGGGTCTTGTACTTTATTTTATCAAAATTGTGAATTTAATTGATTTTTTAATTGATTTATAATTTCCTTAGCTTTCTTATTTATGTAGAATGGCAATTAAAGTTTTATTTTTATTTTTT
>JADDOH010005085.1:0-78136 GCA_016648135.1 Agrypnia vestita
GAAGAAAATCTATATTGATTTATACACTTAATAAAGTGCTGTTTACACTCGTTTACTGTGCGATTCATTTTGTTATTAGCCATAAATGTCTTGACATAAAGATATCTAAAAAATATTTAGTGAATAAATTCAAAATAAGGTAAATAACAAGAATTGAATACGAAACAAAATAAAACACGTTTCTGATGCAGTCAAAGATTAACGCCAAACGCTTGATAAATTTATATACAACGAGGTGTGCCGAAATGACGAGGTAAAAAACTGAACATACCAACAAAATAAATACTGTATTGAAATAAGACAGTATTTTTCAATATTTGTTTCACATATTCTGTAGCCTTCATGGGCATATTGGTTTCAGTTTATGCACAAATTAAGATAAACTGACATGTTAAAATCAGTTGAAGAAAATAATGTCTTCTCTGTGTCGCAATTAGACATTGAAACTAGAGGGCATCGATTTAAAATCGTTTCTACAAGAAAAACTCATTAGAGCTATCCATCGTGGGCTTAATTCAATAATAATTTCAAAATCAAGAAGAGCCAAAGATCAAACACTATTAAAATTAGTAAATGAGTTTTTTACATTGTATTACGTATTTTGGCTTTTTTATTTATTTTTTACATTTCTGCAGTTACTTTAATATTTCAATGTTGTTAACACTTTACGTTAATGTGTGTATAATACTTGAAAAATAGAAATGAAATCAACTCTTATTTTTTCTAATAATTTAAACAATCCGGGAATTGAAAATTGCCAGCACCGTAATCCCGGTTCTGGAAAAAATTTCCGGGATTGAAAGGCCTAGACATGAACGAAGGTGCTGTTCTATTAAAGTGAAAAGATTTCCAGTAACGAGAGAACCATCCGAGGGTTTGCAGTCAACGGTATTTCTACAAGTGGCAGAAATCGGTGTGGATTCGGTTTGCGTCCAAGGCTTGGCGAGATGTTTTTCTATGTGGCTTTTTGTATGGACTGTGAACTGCGCGAGGCAATAAACTCAAGAAAAACACTTAAAACATTAATAAAACATGTACGAGGGGAAGCCACAGCATTACCTTACATCAAAATACTTTTAAACAAAATAGTATTAAAACGAGTACTCGAGCATACAGGTTACAATGGAAAAACGATAATGTCTTAAAAGCCACATTTATTTTCATGAGTAACACAAGACTTGAACAATAATTATTGCTTCTTCTTAAACACTTACACAAAATATTGCATGATGTATAGTAAAAAAGAAATGTATGCAGTGCTACCACTAGGTAAGACGTATATAAGAGCTAGGACGGAGGGGTCCTAGATGACTTTTACATTAGAAAGTGTAAATAATTATTTTTATTTAAGGATATTTGCAAACAATTATGTGTATAAATATTGCATATTTTTTTTTTATTATTTTCACAAAAAAATCTCGCATAGGGCACGTGTAATAAAGCTAATTCAACAACTATGATTGTGCATACGTTTTCATCTTTCTTATTCCAAAACCTTATTTGACCATCTAAACTCTAAACCAACCATAAATATATCAATTTTGTTTTCAATGTAACTTAATTTTACGAATTTGTCACTAAATTGGGTAAAGTACATAAAATATTTTACCTCCGTGAGTTTGATTATAATTTTATATTATATATTACTACTTATGTTTCGAGAGTAACAGAATCTCTCATCGACAGGTAAAGTGTTAAAAAATTAAGTTTAATACTTCGATGCCGGTGAGAGATTCCGTTTCTCTCTTAAGTAGTAATATATAAAATTATAATTAAACTTACGTTGTACATCAATACAAGTACAATATACTTACACATTTATTTTAAATATTTACTGAGTATTTAAAGGATTGTATTACTAAAAGGTACAAACTGTACTTTTGACGTTATAATATAATACGTAGGCATCGTCGATATATGATATATAATATTATCGGCCGTATTCTGAAAATAGCAATACTGAGATCTTAATATTGTAATCCCAACATTTAATAGACGAGAATAAAAAAAATAAACGATACGTCGGTGTTTGTTTCTTTCAGTTTCTACTTGAGAGAGAGGGAGACAACGCGAAAATGCGGCGCGAGACACGACGGCTGTCCGTCAAACGTCAAAATATATATACGAGTCCAACGCAACAATGACAATTTTGCCATAATTGTACATCAGGACGCTATGGGAGAAGACTCTAATGAAATAATATTTTTTCTATATGCTTTAAATACAGCATTAGTACTTATTTCATGTAATTTAAATCTAAATATTGGAATTGTTAGGTTACGTTTGCGATAGGTTCTTCGGTAACCCGTTTGAAGCTCTGTCCAACCAAACAGCCTAAGAGCTATAAGAAGGCACCGGAGAAATCACTTTTCTAAAGGCATTGCAGACATCTGGCACCGCAAATTAAGGTATTCAATTTGAGAGAGTTATGTGAAAATATAAAAGTCTCCTTATTTGAGTACGACGAACACCGAACACCGACGTATACCTACACTCACATTTCGTTTTATTTTATTATCGTCGATTAAGTTGTGGGAAAACAATGGTAAGTTCCCAACATTGCTACAATGCATTGCATGACGAACTTTTGCCATCGAAATAAGGTTTTTTTTAAAAACCTTTAAACATAAAATAAATTGTACATTTTAGAAGAGCCCTTTAGGTATATATAAAAAATCTTTTGATAAATCTGGAAACACAGCCGTTTGTAACAAAGGAAAATTCAGCGATAAGCACGCGCGGAGGAAATGGAGCTAAAACAAGGAAACAGATTATAAAAGGCCGCCCGGGTGTTCAAAGAAAACCATAAAACATTTTCTTTCGTGTTGGGCTAATTTCATTTGCAACACTTTTTGGCCTAAAGCCTTAGTATAGGGTACGCGCAGATACGCCGAGCGAGAAAATAAACCGCAAACGGTTTATAAAAAATAGCCCGAGGTAAACAATGATGTTCCTGCCCGCGCGCTGCCTCCGTGACACACATCGCCTGTCGTCTGGCGGCAACCGCAAAAACAAAAGCATAAAATCAAAAATAATAGACACTCACGTGGTATTTCATCAAGGTACTGATACACATGCTTATTGCAATATGCGCAGTATTGACCTTCTTTAGCCCTTGCTTATTAGTAGCATGTGTGTACGCACATTGCTAGTAATGAGCACGCACATTCAAATAAATGAAAGATTCTCAGATTTGAACACATATACAATTTTCAAAATTTTGATAATTGTAGGATGTCCTTACGGTGGAATTTGTGAACGTTGCATTGTGTAAAGTGATCACCTAGGCCAGCTAATACAGATCATTAGCACTTTGGCCACCGTATAAAGACTGCCATACGTGTTTCCCATATAAATAGCTTTATCTCTGTGAGACTTCTAAAATATGATGATTATCTGTGGACAAAATCCAGTAATCGTGTTCTAAGAGCATACATACACATAAAAATATTATTAAAATTAAATATTTTAAGCTACTGCACTTAAATTGATGCGTTGTAAGGGGGTTGACTGCACACATTGTTTAACTTTTAGTAGCTAATCTTTTTATGAAACTACGTCTTAAAGTGATAAATAGTTCGATAATCACAAAATTAATTAATGTATGACTGATAAAAATACTTTCCTTTGTTTTTAAATGGAAATGCATTCAAGTAAATCCAACATTATTTAATAACTAGCTGTAACCCGTCAAAAATGACGGTATTTTAGATGTCGGTTCCTAAAGAATAAACATTTATTTATTTTATTTAAAAAAATCGTAAAAAAAATCTCAAGGGAAATTTTTTCATAAAAAAAAATTTAAAAAAAGAAATTGCTGTAAAGAAGTTACGGACGTTGCACGAAGGTACGGGGAAAGACATACAACGAAATTATTATAATTGGTATGAAGTTTCTGCGTAAACGACGTAAAAAGTTAAAATATATACGGAAAGAGCACCCAAGAGCAAACAAATATATCGACAGCTTTGATTATGTGCTTCAAGAAATACCGTGACATGTCTCTTCTAATTACATTATACTAGCTGTGTCCGGGCGGCTTCGCACGCATAGATTTTTAGCACACTGTTTGGATCGTCATAGAACTTTCGTGAACCTTCCAGAACATTCTCCTTCCAGAACTTTCAAGAAATTTACAGGAACCTTCTAGACACACCGACACATTCCGCCAACCAGTTTAGAACATTATAGAACTTTCGGGAATTTCTAGAACCTTCTCCTTCCAGAACTTTCTAGAGCACGTTCTTCCGGAACCTTCTAGACTCACCGACACATCGGCGCGCCTATTTTAAAACAATCTGAAGCATTTGCGGCCTTCTCATAACAATGTGCTAGAAAGCACATTTTCGTCACCCATTCCCACCCAAATTTCGTCACCCATTCCCGCACAGCCACCCTCACCAAACTCTCATATTTTCGATGTGACACCAAGGGCTATCCACCACCATAACCAGCGGTGGGTGGTTGTGGCTGGTTGCGGAGAAAACTTGGCGGGTGGGGAGGCGTGGCCGGTTTGCGGTATCTCATATAGCATTATACACTTCTTCAATTTTGACATTATGATGAATATTACATAAAATAATTTTTAAAATTATTTAAATATTACATAATATTATTATTACATAACATTAATATAATACATATAACATAAAAAAATATTACATAAAATAATTTTTAAAATTATTTAAAAAGTTGATAGAAATCAGTTTCTTTCACAGAAACAATTTCTGCTAATTTCGGAAAGTCAATATTCCACTACAATGATAGTAATATTGACATTTGACGAATACCTTGATATTTCTCAACGAAATCAATAATATTTCTCATACAAACTTTACCCATATATAGATAAGTGCATGTCGTCAATTGTTTGTTGGGGGTATTGTAAAAATCGTAGAAAAGGGGTTATGTTAAAAGGGGGTATGTTACAATGTATGTTACAAGTTTTAACACAGTAAATCTTCTTCTTCTTCTTTCTTGGCGTTTCACCCCTATGGAGTATTCTTGCCACAAAACACGTGTGTTTCTTCGTTGGCAATGGGTGTGATGGTTGCGTTTTTTTTTTCTCTCTTTTATGTTAGAAATTTAAATTGGAAACGATTTGTTTTAGGATAAACATTATTTTGTGTGGATGATTCAATTGTATTAGTAATGGAAAAGGATATGGGGTACATAATGTTAGTTTATTTAATTTTTATAGATTTATACCGTTAGCTTTTAGGAATCTTGTTAGTAATTTTAAAGTGATGTGATCATTGGAAGATAAGAGGGTTGGGATGTTGACGGGGAATGGAATATTGCAATAAGAAATATCTTGAATAAAATTTGAATAACGGTCATTGATGGGGCATCCAAAAAAGATGTGATCTAAATGTTCTTCGTCCATCCGGCATTCACACGTAGGAGAGTCCCGAATGCTGATTTTAAAAAGATGGCTATTCATGCAACAGTGTCCTATTCGCATACTGCCAATAGAGGAAGCCTCGAACTTATTCACTTTCATTTCTGAAAACTATGGCCTGGCAGAAATTTCTGGTTGTATTGCGGAATACCATTTTCCTTTTAAAGATTTTGAGGTCTCTCATTGAGACTTCCAAGTAAAATTCATTTTTTCTTTAAGTAACGGCAGTTAATCTGATATTTTAATATGATTGTGAGAGGAAATGCCGGAAGTGGAAGCTTCTTTACCTAGGGCATCTGCCTTTTCATTTCCTGGGATTCCGCAATGGCTAGGGATCCATGCTAAAGCAATGTCTGTTTTTTTTTTGCTGAATGTGAAAAATCAACTCTCGAATTTGAATACAATGTTCATCTTCGGAGTAAGTTAAGGGGCAAGATTTGATTTTTTTGTAAAACGCTAAGAGAGTCGGAAAGGATCAGGCATTTATTAAGTATTTTATAATTTTGCAGAGAATCTAGTAGAATCTCAAAGTAAAATTAAACATTGAAGCTCGTTACAAGAGATAAATAATTTCCGCAGTTTATTTATACCGCCTGTAAACCCACCGTAATTGTTGGCTTAAATTATAAATAATTTATGATACGTTTTTAAAAAGAGGCATCATGTGTTATCAACGAAAGATAATTGTTGTGTTTACTGTTGTATTATTGTGTCGTATGTAAAAAATCGATAAATATATATTTTTTACAGCTTTTTATAGTTGTTGCGATTTCCGCCATCTTAACGTAAAAATGGAAGAAATTTGTTTTATACTAGCAATTTTATACATGCCCATGCATTTATACAGGCCCTGCGGGCGGCTATGCTGGTCGATGCGCGGCCATATGTGCTCGCTACGCGACAATTGGTGCCTGGAATTGGCTATCAGCTGTACTAGTCCGCTGCGCGGTCACAATTGCCCGCTTCGCGACTATTGCTGTTTTCAATTGGCTATCGGCTGTGTGGCCGACAGAGGCCACTGCGCGGCTTTTAGTATATGCTTTGAGCTATCTTCATAATATTGTAGTAAATAATTATCTGGCGCCGTGGATGCTATCAACTTTGTCACATTTCAAACAAAACGCATGTTCTAACCTAAAAATAAAAGGTCAAAAATTTAATTTCCCGGAGAAAAAATAAAATTGACATAGGTATGAAAATTTAAATTTGGAAGTATCTCGCTTTAAAGTGAATTGAATGTTAAATAATGTGTAGGTATATATAATATTTCTACATGAAATAACATGAAAATGTTTTTAAAATAATCTGTACACCCCGTTTCTTAAAAAAACTTACGATTTGGTTTTTTTATACTGGTAATCGAAAACAGGCCATTACTATAATGCAGATGTAGCGCAATTATAATATAGATTATTAATAGATTCGTTGAAATAAGCGGAGAGTACAAGATATTGTATATTCTGATTCAAAGGGACTGTTTCTTTCACATCAGCGACATCGTTATGGGATATAAAGGCTGTCAGACATTTTGTGCCTTTAAAATTTATTATATTTGGTCATCTCAATAACACCTATTTACAGTGTCTTTATCTGTATGTCTCACTAACTATTCGCTGATTACTGATTACACATTACAAATGCTCTGACCGTCCAGTCCGGTATTTCTCAACGTGGGTGCCACGCCCCACATGGGGGCAATTTGGTTGTTCAGGAGGGCAATTCGAAATGACCTCGTCTAAAGTTTAAAAAATAATAGCCTACTATAATTTAACTTGTTCAAAATAAGAATTGTTGACATCTCAATTTGAAATAAGCATTAATTAAGGCCGGACATTCGCTTTACAAGTTTGAAATGATTTGATTGTGTGCTCTTTCAAGTCGAGGTTTGAAAAGAGTTAAACAAAATGTAATATTAAGTAAACATACGAGCTCGTAATATTTGTCGTAAATATTGCTGGAGTGAAAAGTTATGATATAAAGAGACGACGATATAATTATTGTCGATATTTATGCACCAGCAATTAGCATACATCTATTTAATGTTATGAAAATTTACAGACTGTTTTTATCTCAATAATTCATAGTGATTTCTTCCTAAAACCTAAGTCTTGTGTCCTGAACAAGTTGTAATTAGGCTTTATTTAGAGAATAGTTCAATTTTTAAATATAAAAAAATATGTCGATGTTACATGACATGGTAAAAAAAGTCTAATCACACATTTCAAAATTAATATTTATTTAAATATTTTGGTTAAATCGATGTCTTCGGTTTTATTTTCATTCATCAAATTAATATGCAGCTAAAATTTATTATATAAAAAAAATTAACCAAAATTCTGCATTCGAAAAACATCACCGGAGATAGAATACTTTAAATGCGAGCCATTAGATGAATCCCCAACCGAAGTCAAATTGACACTTAATGCTCTGGTAAGAATGTTTATTCGGCAGTACAGCATTCCACGGGTCGCTCCCGCTCTGTGATACATGATAACTTTGTGCAGGCACATTAAAAAATGCTGACCACCGAACAGAGGCGTGTACCTTAAGATCGTAGGGAGAGCTTTTAAAATAAATAAAAACCTGTTATTTCATTTCATGTTTCATTTCTCTCCCTTCACAAGTGTGTATCATACATACTGTCACGAGATGGCAGATAATAGACTACGCAATGTCTGACTGATATGTCTGACAATAAATTGTAAATCACTAAAAACGTGGAGAAGTAAAGCAACCACTCACGATATTCCGCGATCTATATAAGAGATGACAAGCCTGCTGCCCAGGCCGTGCGTTTTTATTGACCGAATGCGAAATCACGCGATTGACCACAAAGAAGCGAGAGAAAAAACTACCGATCTATGTATTTATGAAATTATCTCGAGTGACGAGTGCAAAATTAGTGTGAATTAAAGAACGGTCTTCCGATTTAATTGGTGTTCGGTGACTTGTGTGAGTACATAAAACTTAAATTGATTAAATTATTTCATTTACCTCCCACAGCCACGATAACGTGACAAATAATATTTATTGTGCTGACCCTAACATTGATGATGCTGACATTCTTACAGAAATCCTATCGTCATTTAAAAAGTCACTCCTACACAACATTAATTTTCTTGACAATAAACTGAATCCATAAAATACATAAAATCAATTATTTATTACATATTCGTACATGGTCGCACTGCATAGATACACTAAATATATAGATGTATATAGATGTCCTAGAGCAGGCTGAAGACACTTGTAATTGAGTTAGTGGGCTGAGTTTTTAATAGGTGATGTATTGTTTTATGTATTTTGTACCCAGTATTCTGTTAGGGTCTTATTAAAAATAAAATAAAATTAACAACAAAACATGTTTTAAAATTCCTGAAATATATATTGTACATGTTACGTTTTGCTGCACGAAATATGACAGCTGAAAGCGACATAACGAACAGGTAAATAAACTACCAAATAAAATTCTTTTGCGGTTGGATTCCAGACGCCCACTCGATTATGCCGCATTGCAATACGCGCGAATGAGGCACGCATCACCTGCAGGGTCGCCGAGGCAGATGGTGGCCACGCTGTCGGTAACTCGTTGATTGCATTAATTCTCAACAAACATCTTTACAAACATCAAACATCGTACAAGCAACAAACATCAAACAAAAATTAACTAACGTGAATTTTGCTTTAACCCCTCCCCCCTTCCCGAGTGGAACGTAGTTTATTTTTTCCTATTAATTCCAGAAGACATGTGTTGTTTTATCTTAACAAAATTATTTTAAAATTATTGATTATGTGCAAACCGATCTGCGCAGATTTATCGATCGCATATTCAGAACCGTTTTAATTGTTACAAATAAAATAAATAGATGAATGAGTTACTTAGCTCGACTCTGTCTATTAGAACTCTCCCCCCTCCCCTCACATAGCCCAGCGTTGTATTATTTGTTCTAAGAACAAAATTACTGAATTTGTCCACATAGGGATAATCATTAATACTCCACTTTAAAAATATAGAGGTATCATTACCAGCGGCGACATCATGTATACAGCATAAATTCAAGTTCTAAGATTCTACACAAACCAGGGGCGTGAAGCACATACAATTACAAAAGCATTAGTAAAGTGCATTAAGCAAAAGTGTATTAGTAAAGATTCTGGGAAACAAATATTAATTAAATAATCCTTATCTTAAGAAAAAGATGATTTAAAAATTTAAAAGTTTTATTTCTAACGTTCCTGTTTAACGTGACGTATCTGTTTTTTTCCGATGTAAAATTCTAGCCGTAAGTTTTATTTATGACTTTCCTGTACCTAACTTCATGTCGATTCTTAATTTATTTCACTTGTTTGCGCCCAACAAATTTGTTCCATAGATCTAGTCAAGTCGAGAAAAAACTCGTCCTGAACCGTGTATTTTTACTTAGCTCTATGTCAGCAAGTTTCTTGTAAAGGACAAGTAAATTTTTCATGGAATAGCGTGTTTCTTGTAAATGTCCTATGCTAAGCGAGAACTGCGCGCACATCACTTAGAAATGACATTTTTTACAAATTCCACCCAAAACTTTTGTGTGAATTCTATTTCTCATTTCTACGGCGAATTAAAATACCACCTGTCAAATCATATTGATTATTTACGACGACATTGCCATCGATGATATCATAAAATGTTTGATTAATTTTCGTGAAAAGAAACGTATATCTGAAATAAGTATCGTTCCCGATTTAATTATATATAAATCGTCTTAGAAATATATTGAAAATTTTTGTCGTATTACCTATATGTAAAATATTTATTTATTTAGAAAATCTTGTTCACAATACTTATTTTATAGTGCAGTTATTTTTGTGGATTGAAGCTACTCAAAATAGTTCATTATATGTATACAGTTAAAAAAAATCAAAAAATATATATACCCTTATAGGTATATGCATAAGTATATATATATATATATTTATAATATAGGTATATAGTCGGTCGCAGCGTAACCTAAGCTTATACCGACTGCATGCCACCGATACAAACCTCTTGGCATCGACAGAAGTTCTTATATAAGTAAGTATTGTAAGTCTTGATACTGTTTTAGACAAAAGCATGATATTTTATTGCCTTTTTTATAGGCAATAAAAATTGTATACAATAATAATTTGTACCTCTGCCAATATGCTGAGGAAATCCCACGAAAGGAAACAATCACTAAAAAACAATGGGTCATAAAGTAGACACACGAAAATAGAAAATGATTCTTAGCGACGCTCCGGTGAAATAAATACCTCGTCGGCTTTATATTTCCCTGATCCGAGTATTTTAATAATATACAAATTAGTTTCTCCGGGCAAACAATCGCCCTAGCTTCCGCCCCGTGATTGAACGCCATGGGCCGACTGCGGGTTGCGAGGTTCTTGCTGTAGGGACTGCAAAACAATATTTGCACCGGTATAAAAAAAATAATGATAGGTACTCACATGCCGCCATCTGTTGCTGGTGCTGCGAAATAGCTCTCTGGAAGAAAGAAAAAATATCTTAATTATAACCATGAACAGTAATTATAAAACAATTACTTAAATATTTATGGAATAGTATTTTTCATTATTTTATTAGTATTTTATTATTCTAGCGTATATGTTAAAACAATTCGAAAGAATATCATATACACCTACATTAAAAATAATATTACTTAAAATTTATATGTATCACTGCAAGCCACTTTAAAAATGTATGTGCATCATGGCCAATGCCAAACCAATGTATACTATGTCATGGTAGGGGCCATAGATGTCTCTAGCATAGTCCATTCGAATATATGAAAGAAACTCATTTAGAACATATTTACAACTTTCAAAATTTTGATAATTTGTGGATTACGGTGGAATTGGTAAACATTGCATTGTATAACATTATCGTTTAAGCCAGCTCACACAGATCACAAGTCCTAGGCCACCCTATAAAGACATCTATACACGTTTCCCATATAAATAGCTTCATCTCTGTGAGGCTTCTATAACTTATCTTATTTTATGTTATTGATGGATTTGACGTTGTAGAGATCATTCATGATGATCATTAATTGGCTGTAAAACATAAAATATCTCTACTTGGTTTTTATTATATTTTTATTTTGTTTTTTATTTGAGTTTTATTATAATGTTATATTTTATTACACGAGTTTCGAGAATATCAGAATCTCTCTTCAACAAATGAAGTAGAAATGAATTTTTATGAAATGTTATAATTAACAAAATCCTTTTTGCAAATTCCTTTGAGGTAACTTTTGAAAATGTTTTCACAATAGTTTCTAATTATTTATTCAACGCCTGTTTATTTATTTTAGTTAATGTCTATACGTACTTCAAATTTTAACCTATAGTATAGGTTGTATTCTGATAAAGGGACCGTTGGCCCCGAAACATGTTGATACACTTTGTTCTCACCACTTGTATTTATTATTATTATTATAGTTTCATTAACATTAAATTTGAGTTTAATACTTAACCTTACAATAAGAGATTCTGATACTTTCGAAACTCGAGTAGTAAAATATAAAATTATAATTAAACTCAAGTAGAGATAGCGATAGAGATAGATTGCGTTTAAAACGCATCACAATATAGATCATAACATGTTGTTTTTCCATTGCCAATTTATTACAGATGTGGCATGGCGAGCATTTTATTTTAAAAAAATGTATTTGGGTACTGATACACATGCTTATTAGTAGCACGTGAGCATGCGCAGTATTGACCTTCTTTAGCCCTTGCTTATTAGTGGCATGTGTGTACGCACGTTACTAGTAATAAGCATGCTCAAAAATGTCATTCATGCTAATGTCACCATGAGAATGTCACTTATGAGCATGCTAATTTCATTCGCGGCTAGTATCGATTATCAATGCAATTTTCTCAGTCTGCGACAGATGAAACAAATATGGCGCGTTGGGGAGATGACATAACATTACTTTTGTGTTATAAAATATAATAAAAGTTACTAGAGACGCGATAATTTATTATAATTGTTAAGGGTGTTATCATTCCGGGGGTGCAAGGTACACGCGCCCTGCACCCGGAGAACTTATCTGTACTGGCGCACGTGACCAAACTCCACGCTTCGTGTTAGTATCAAGGTTCCATAATGTTTATAAGCCATGTCACATGTTCCAGCCCCGTCAATCCATTTTTAGTCGTATCACATCTCACACGTATCTATTTTTTTACTGTATTATTCTCAATAAATAGATCAAACTTTTACGAGTGTTTCCTTGAGAAGTGAAGCATTGAAATGAAGAACAGATAAAACCATCCTGAAATCGCTCCCTGCTGTCTACAAAATAATTTGTTCCACTTTAGGGTGTAACAGTGCGAAGCCGCGTCGGTAATTTTATATACAAATCTACACCTTTTGACTTTACAAAACAATGAAACCTTTGTGTGTTCCCACAAACTTATTTGTAGCTAAATCTTAAATCCGGGCAATGCCGGATACGAACAGCTAATATTAAACTCTAAAGTTGAACTTTCGCACAGAGAAATTTATATATTTGGCTCTTGAAAATGAGGTAATTTGATAAAAACATTTGATAAATAGAGTGAACACACGTAAACAACGTGAATCATTGTATGATAAGTATATTGTATTTTGTGTAATACTTCATTTATTTTGTAAATTATTCGGAGAATCAGACTAAGAGTACGATTGAATTAAGTGTGTTTAATAATTGAAGGCGTCCCTATAAAAAGGATATATAAGCAAAAACAAAATTTTGCAGGAGAGAGAAAAACACTCAGTGCAATAAATAACCAGAATTTAATTTTTTTGTTATTTTCTAATATTCACTTGCCAATTATGGACTTTAATTTTACATTTTCTTTGTTTATTCATGTTGTTAAGCAATTCCAGGGATATCGTCGAAATGTGGGCATTCGTCAAATACGTTACTACCAAATGAATACATACCTTTTTGAGGTCGAATTTCGTTAATATTGAGTTGAAATCTTGAAAAATACAATACCGTACATGGTGCACAGTTATATAGATCGTTTTAAAACAATAAAATCACTTTGTTACATGATATACTACATATGTAGTCTCTTTTTATAGGGACGGGCTTCAATTGTAGTTTAATTTATTCATTAATTTACTAATTACACGATTAAATAAAAATTACACATACAAGAGAGCGAAGAAAAGATAATATACGTTACGTAAAGTTAAACACCATTAATTTCTTCATGGAAAATCGACTACAGGCAAGTGTAGATACAGATAACTGTCCTAGAATTCAGATTCAAATTTCATGTGAAAATGTGTGTATAGATGTAGGTATGATAAGTCCTGTCACTTGAAGCATATTTTTCTCCTCATATGCACCTTTAGAGAACCATATCATGTTCATCACTGCTGAGTGATAATTAATGCAAATAGAACAAAGCAATATGTTAAACAGCTTAGTATTAGAGTCCTTATTTGAAAACAAATAAAAAGGAAATACAAATAAAATAATTAAAGCCCTTTAGCCACTCCCAATGGTGGCGTATTACGCATTGGATAGGACGAGAAACAGCGAATCACGAACACGATGGCTAAAATCTCGCCAGTTAAATGAGGGACGGTTTTAAACATTGTTATCACTAGTGATGTAACGAATATTCGCGTTCGCGATTTTATAAAAAATATCTCTTATTTCAACCCATTTTTCAAGTTAGTAATTAAACTTCAGGAGAGGAATCAGAAGGAATAAAACTTCAAAAGAGAAAACTTTAAAAATAAAAGCGTGGACGCCTTTTCTCCTTCTAATCTATTGATTGTGCCTCCTACACAAAGCTGAAGAGGATCGCCGGAGACCGAGCAGAATGGAGAAGGAGATGTGCTTTGCTGCGATCCCACGGATTGAAACCCAGGAAGGAATCTATTGCGATGTGGTGTATAAAGAAGTCCAGCGCCACTAAACATGCGCTCGCTCGGGACCCTCGTTAGTGGTGTAACTAAATAATGCCGTACTACAGGAAAAGAAGACCACACCTTGCCTTGTTTACTTTCCACCACGTCATTTGCCACGCGTTTTTCTGCTGAGTATTCTGAGACAGTTTTACGGATTAAAAGATGCACAGGGTTTTGAAAAGTAAGACGTTGAGTTTCATCTCCTTCACTGTCACTCGTATCCATTAGGAAATTCATCGTTTCTTTCAAAGATACACTATTACACGTTTCGGAATCTACAGTTTCATTTAACCTAACATTCTAAAAATGTGAATGGGAAGATGTGTCGGTTTAACGGTCTCCAAGCAAATCCAAAATATGCTGTATGACATAAATAATATTTCATTCTCTAAACCCAAAAATTTGCGACTGACCTCATCTTTCAAAACGGTAATCGTATCGCCAATGAGTTCATCGGATGAATCAAGATCATTAACAATTTTTTCCAGAGTGGCGATTAAGGGAATCGATTAAGGGAATCACAGAAGATATAGGAACATCGGCCGCACTTAACTCTTTGGTTATTTCTTCAAATGGTCTTAGTAAACCGATAAGTTTCTCAATAATCATCCAATCTTCATCTTGTTACAAATAATAAATATCACAAATAGTAAAATTCCCCAACTCACTTCAATCAAGAATTGAGTTGGGGAATTTTATTATTTGTCGATGCATAAAGACGTAAAGATTCTTTGACTTGCAGAATACGCTCCAACATATAAAAAGTGCTATTCCATCTAGTAGCACATTCTTGTGTAATCTTGAGGGGTGTTTGATTAAGCCTTTTCTGTATATTCGCAAGCTCGTCTTGAGCACTAGTAGAATGATGAAAATGAGTTGCATCTTGTTGCATTTTGTTATGGCAGCCACGACAGTTTCTTGAGCTTTCTTCCCTTCTTTCAATACGTTTTGAATCTTGTGTGAAGCACGGTCAATATGTTGAACATTTAATAAGTTAACGTTACGTTAGCGCCTGCATCCCAAACTACACATTTCACTTTTTCTTTAGGTATCTCCCATACCGACAAGATGTCTTCAAGTTTATGTGCAATATTTTCTCCAGTGTGGCGGCTCTCATTGAACACTTCTGCTTTCAACACTATCATTTGCCTTTAAAATTCTTCTGTAATCCCATGACAAGTTAAACTCAGCAGTGAAAATCCGGAACAATTATCACACCAGATATCGCTAGTAAATGGCAATTTGTCGAAGAATTTCAGCAATTCGAGTATTTTCTGACTAACTTTGCCATATAATTTTACGCAGATAAATGAAGTAAAATACTGATGAGACTT
Source organism: Agrypnia vestita (assembly GCA_016648135.1). NCBI lineage: Eukaryota > Metazoa > Arthropoda > Insecta > Trichoptera > Phryganeidae > Agrypnia > Agrypnia vestita. Next base: position 15,668 of record JADDOH010005085.1, read on the forward strand.
TAAATTACACGATGGACACAAATACATTCTTGAAGCGATATCTGTTTCATATCGGATATGGTACTTTGATGGGAAGATGATGCCAGTTCAAGTGTTTTAGATGCATCCTGTTTTCGTTTTTCACACTTCTAATTCGGAAAACTCTGTTTTATGCATTGCCTTCAAATGATTTATATTAGCCGTTGTAGTTCTTTCTTTTCTAGAATATTCCTTGTTACACAGCTTGCATTTAGCTCGTTCTGCATCGCATAGTGTAAAATAAGTCCACATTTCACTAGAATTTGATTTACTCATGTTGATCAATAATCACACGCTAACCTTAAAATTCAGTTTACGAGCAGACGACAAATGAAATAAAACAACCGATCGGCTTTTTTCGGATTAACTCGGAAATTCTCGGAACAAGAAAGAAGAACGGAAACGGAACGCGCCTCGCGCGAACGTGAGCCGCGAAGTCATACATAATTGGCAGCAAATTAAAAAAAAACTCAATATTCGTATTCGCATTCGCGAATGTCGGGTCGGTAGCAGATACACTTCGCATTCGCGAATGCTCAAAAAATGACATTCGTTACATCACTAGTTATAACTATATTATAAATATCACTGTGTGCCACACTTGAGTGTGTCAAATAATTTCGAATGAAAATTATGATAATCTAACGATCCCAAAAGGACGAGCAAAGAGGATAAGTACTCGTACACATGTGTGTAAGATGTGAAACTACTTCCTCCCCTCGGTGCCTCGGCAATTTGATGACACATTCATCTCCTTGATGTTAATTTATTCATTCCTACATTCATGTCACCTCAATGTTTCCTACTAATTTAACCAGGCCGCTTTTCGTACGAAAACTTCTCTACGTCTGCTAATCTTATGTTTCAACGATTCAATCAAATTTATTATACACAAAAATAAATTATACACAAAAAATATACGAACGTAGGAACTTGAAATTATTACATGTAATTAGATGTAATAACCACAAAATGGCTTAGAGATACTATTTAAAATACGGTATAAAATGTTGATTCACAATCATGATTAATTATTTTTTATCGTAAACCGTATGTAATAAACACATGTGTAGAAATAGCATTTCATCAAATATTTAGTTTCACTTTCATTTATCTTATTCGTCATTATTATTTCGTTCATTCAAAATTTAAAGAATTTTTATCAAATAATATTTTTCAATTTTAACGCCAACGTTTTAGTTATATATCTTTTAACTTTATAAATAAATAATTGAAGTGTATTTTTATAACTGAAGTAAAATGTTAATTAAGGTTAAATTTTTTTTATGTTTAATGTAGGAACCAAATAAACTTGACAGAAATAAATCGTCTAGATGAATCGCGGAGAGAAAAAGATTGAGTAACATAATTTATCATTTCCACCGGGAGCGTATATAAAAGTGTGGATATTTGAGAAATATTGCGTACGAAGACAGAACTTCACATATTCACTTCACAATTAATGATAAAGGTGAAGATTCACGAAAATTTTGTTTAATGATGTGCCACTCTATTCTCAGGATAACAAGATTGTAGTGATGATTGTTATCTCAATGATCAAAAATACATACGAAATATCTAAATGATCAAAAATACATATGAAATATCTAGAGACTTGTCTTACTTACTTACTTACTTACCATCACGCCGTTTCCCCGTGGAGGTAGGCAGAGAGGATAGAGCGCCACACTCTTCTGTCCTGACATACAACTCTCGCCTCATCCACATTCATACATCTTCTTATATAGAGACTTGTCAAAAGATCAATATTCGTATCAGTATTGCGGAAATATTGACTTTCATTTAATATTTGGACATTGTAAGAAGAAATTAGATGTTTGTAAAATAAACTCTTTTCTACCTACTTTTAAAGTAATATTAGCACATATTTCATATAATATTCATCACGTCACAATTGACGAAGTATACAATGTTACATAAAAGTAGTCAATACATGATTGCTATAATAGCGCAAACCAACAAGAATGGACCCGATGAACGTGAATCACCATACTTTCTTAGACTATCTAAAGAGTAAGTCAAAGCCCTGATGAAAGTGAAGGATGAAGCACTGCTCGCATAGTAATGAGTTGGACGAGTTGAATCAATGAGTAAGCGTGATCAATAAAATAATACCAACCAATCAACCAAAACTATGCAAATTTTCGATATATTAAGTGCCTCCAAAAGTTTACTCCTTTTTTCATCGTAACCCTTTGGCAAGAGTAATACAATCTTTACTTGTTGAATATTCACCCTAAAACGTGATTAACCTTTACTAATTCCACAAGGGAAACTCAGCTACCAATGCTATAAAATACGTAAACTAATTTAAAATGTTTTAACTTTGTAATACACACACAATATGAGTTATTAATCACTGCTATAGATAATAACTAACTTAAATACAAAATTAATCAATCTACTCGGGCAGATCAGGGAGCCGCCAGCAGGGAGGGGGTGTTTTTTTGGCCAATAATGGGAAGAGCTTTAGGATTGGTGAAGTGGATTGAAACGTTATATATTCATAAGTGTGTTTTCAGAATGAAGATTTTTAACGATTTCAATGGTTTCCAAATTGTTTATTATCCATCCTCTATAAGGAACCGAGAGAAGTAGAATTAATTTGTGATTGTCGAAGGAATGATTAGTATTAATTATGCGATTGGCAATTTCCGAGAAATTGTTTTGTTTTATTTAACGATGAGAGGAACTGCTTTTCTCTTCTAGACAGTAATTAATAACTAATTGTGTGTATTAATTCTTCTTCTTCTTCAACTTTGTTTAGACTTAAGAGTCTGTTTGTACAGGAGTTTCCTCTTGTGATGCTGAATTCCAGCTATCTCTCCTTTGCTTCGGGGATCTCCCTGGTACGCGCGATCCATCTGGTACGCCATGCAGAGCTATGTGTGGTAATCTTGTAATCATTCTTTGTACGTGTTGGTACCAGTATCGTCGACGCTATCACCCTCATCTGACTACATCTTGAACCTCACAGACTCTCCGGATTACTGTATTCCTCACGCGATCACACAGAGTCTTCCCAGCAATAGCATGGAAAGGTTCTCATTTCAGTTGTTCTTAGCATGCTCTTTGTCTCGACAGTGTCCGCCATTGTTTCAATGTGAGGATAAGTCGCATACATGTCTAATAAATGCATACCATGCTATTTGTTCTCATATCTTTATTCCTCAGTACAACATGTCTCAGGCAGCCTGCCTGAGTGTATTACAAAGTTACAATAAAACATATATTAAATTTAAATGTTGGACCACGAAGGAACTGCCAAAACAAAAAGATACGTGAACTAAGTTAAGTCAAATATAAAGTGATTATTCAGGTAACCGGAAAGTTTGATTTGAAAGGGGAATCAAGAACTGGACTCGAAAAAGTGAATAAAGTTTCATCATGTCCACCTTACTCGTCGTCATATCACTTCTTTAATACCATTTATTTCATCCAACTGAGCACTTCTAAGAAAAAAATTTAACAAAACTAATCTTCATTAGTGTTCATCGAGTCCAAACCGGCCAACTTTTATAAAAGGAGGATTGAAAGTCAAGAAGTCTTAAATAAAGAATACTATAAGCTACATCAATTATTTAAAATACATTTTTTTAAAGCTTATAATAACAGCAATTAAAAACGAAAAAAATTTGGGAATACCACATTACGATGGAATTTGAAATCTTATGGTGGCCAATTACTCAATAAAGGCAATAAACAAAAAAAATTGATATTTTAAATTATAAACAATCGCAATAGTTGCCTTCCGAATCAAGGATGTGTTTCAAATATGGAACTTCTAAAATATTATGCACTCAGCATTATCATTCGTGGTCAGGTAATTTGTGTTTTTTTTTATCACAAAGATAAAAAATATATATAATCATACAAGGAACAAACGTGTAACCTTCCACAATCTACAATTATTTTAACTGTTTAGGCACATGAATTCTGTATAAAAATACAGCATAACAAGGGTCAATTAAAAAGTATTATTACTAAACCTATTGCATCATCTTGTTTTAAAGGTAAACGTGTGGCGCTGCCAGAAAAAAACTTAAGTCGAAATGACCAAAACTTTCCGGGTTATAACAAATTGTAATGTTCAAACAGATTAGTCCTGGAAATGAAAATTAGGAAAGCGTCAATGACTGACCTGGCATTTTGGTTTTATGTAAATTTCATAGTCTTAGCAAATCTTTCAGTACATCATGAAGCAACATAATTAATATTACAAAATAGTGATGTTTTAAATTGATACGCAAACCAAGGGCAAGTACCCGATAATCCAATAAAGCGAGGCTTGTGCATCGCGTTGTACCGTACACATTAATTAATCACATCGTACTCATACCGCCTTAATGACCTTAAGTAAAACTCGTGCTAGTTTATCAAAATCCAAAAAAGATTTAATATAAAAATAATGTTAAAAAACGCTTCGCATGTCTCAGATACTGACAGATGCATCATAACACTCCTGCGTGGAGTATGTTTTAATAATAGTCATAAATTTAATTAAATAAATGAAATTAAAATCTTCCAATAAGAATCCTGAATCCCGGTTTTCCGATGACAGCTGGGGACACCAATCACTGCACAAATGGAATATACGATAGACGTTTATAAATATCTTGAGCTCTGTAATAATTAAACATGTTACAAAAGTTCATCAGAAATAAATGTTTTTCGTATATTATTAATGTACAATATTACTTATGTAATACTTAATGCTAAAAATGTTTAAATAATGAATATATCAACACGTAAAATCGTCCAATTAATGTAACACTCAATTCTAAGAATGTTTAAATAATGAATGTATCAGAAATTTTATGGAGTTGAAACATTTTGTTTTGTACCACTATTTTACATTATATTAAAAATATGGCACACACCCTTAAGGACTGTTTTATTGATAATGGGAAGGTATTCCCGAAAACGTTCTAAGGTAAAAGGTCATCTAAATATGTATGTCTATCCGTCTGTCTGTCGGTGCGTAATTTTGTAACTTGCTGGAATTTACACTTCAGATAATTATAGTGTGACACGCAATCAGCGCGCGGCTCGAGCAACACGCAAAGAAATTAGACGATCTTGACATTATTTTATTATATTTAGTTTTAGATTTAACCGAATAGTCAATTTTTTTTTAAAAAAGTGAATTTTCAGCTTCAAAATCCTGCAATTATTACGTCCCGTGATTTTTCACGGGTGTACGGCTAGTGTACAAAATGATCATAGAACTCCACAAGATTCACCAAAAATCTTTTATCAATATTTAATCCATTTATTAAATTCTAACACAAAATTAGCATTACCTATTTGACAATTTTTCATCGTAATCTAATGGGGGAATAGCAAAGCAGTTGAGCGCTCGCATAACTGTGAGAGGTACCTAACTGGATTCATTGCGATACTCGGCACCTCTAAAATCTTCTTAATTCTAAAAAAGTTTTAAAGGCGCCTGATATCAACCTCAGTGACGGTGAAGATGAATATAAAACTTAGTGAGAGTGTATAAAAAATGGGACAATTTTTAATGGGACACTCGATGAATGAACATATTTTAAAAATTTTGGTGCATGGAAACATTTTCCGATGGGAATTTTTGTGCTTTAGAATCGCAAGCCCTATGAATATAAATAATTAGGCTAACGTAAATTGAAACTGCTTTTTATTGCACTATGCATTACCGATGCATACAGAATTAACTCGTTACGAAAGTACTATTGGTACTCCTGAATATTCAACTAAGCATTCAACTAAAAATAGAATTTTACAATTCTATGCAAATAGCGTTAAAAATTTTGTTGTCATAATATCAAAAGCTTATTAAACTATTTTATAAAGACGAATAAATATTAAAACAACATTCTTTATCCAAAAAACATATAAACTACAACGGCTTAGTTCAAAATTTCATAGCGTTTCAGATATAAACGTCATCTTACCCTAATCATTACGACTCCGAGGAGGAAAAATATCAAAATAATCGAACAATGTCACGACACAATAATTATTTATTTAGGCACCACAGGTTGACACTTATACTTTGCTCGGATGGTTTACGAAGCTTAGATTTTCCGTTTCACTTAAAGCCGCAAACCAAGTGTTTTCAAGACTCGAAAAAGCGGGCGAAAATAGATGGCCCGCTTATTTTTAATTTTCACACGCTGTTTCGGACGAATCAAGAGTATCGATGAAGCGCGACTCTTTTATTTTTCACGTGGACAGTGTTGCGTCACGGGATTCAAAACGATTCGGTGCTTTCTTCCTGGCAATATTTCACTCCCGCGAAATTGATGCCTAATTTCCCGGAAAAAAAGTTAATTTACTTGTGTCATTCGGGACTTGCTCATTCACATTCAATACACCAGTGAATGGTACCCACCGCTAACGGACCGTTCTAAGAGCAAAAGCTTCCATATGTGGCCTATTCAATCGTCTCCAGGTTGACATTTTTTTTCAACTAACAAGCAGGACCGTGCTGCTCCGCACCGGTTGTATAAATCGTTGTTAAGCGGCACGGCCACTCGAACAAAACCATTCACTGTCCCCGCCTTAAGATATATGTCTTTATAAAAAAAAAAATACACCAGTAACATACAACCTGACAGATTAACGAGCATTTAAGCCATTATCATTCAGCTATAATTTCGCTGGTTGAAAACAGACTACCAAACGCTATCCTTGGGCAAACTTTCGCGACGGAGGCAAAAAACTCTTCCAAATATTTCCTGAAAGCGAACCTTCAAAAGGCTAACATTAAAAGCGATACTCGGGAACTGGGTGCAGGATACACACTAAAGAGGGAAATGGTGTACACTGGCACCCAATACTACGAAGCAGAACGCTGCAAACACGAAAAAAGATGCAAAGATAGGAAAGAGATAAAAGTTAACGCTTCCCATGACTAAGACGTCTCAGAACTTGTGGATCCAGGATTGGTCAGCCGCCTAAATTCGTAAAGGACAGTTATGCAGTGTGTGGACGAGAGTTGTCGTGGAGAAGTAGAAAACTAGAGCAATTAACAAGTCTCGACGTTTGATAGCGAGCTTGTCCATCTTCTTCTTCATCAGCCTTCGTCTTTCCACTGCTGGATATAGGCCTCTTCCTTATTTTTCCATTCTTCCCTGTTGTTAGCTAATTGTAGCCATTTCTTTCCCCCACAGCGACAATATCATCGGCCCATCTCTTTTGAGGTCTTCCGATGCCTCTTTTATTTTCCCAAGGTCTCCATTTCAGAACTCTGGGAGGCCATGTTGTAGTACCCTGTCTTGCAACGTGTCTTGCCTATTGCCATTTTAGCTTCGCTACACGATCCATGATATCCACTACTCTAGTTCTGCGCCTAATTTCGTCGTTTCTAATTCTATCTCTTAGGCTTACTCCAAGCATGGATCTCTCCATGGATCGTTGCGTGCATTTGAGCTTTTCTACACTTTTCTTTGTAAGGGCCATAGTCTCCAATCCATACGTCTCATGCACGATTCAAAGGCTTTTCTTTTTAGGCTAATTGGGATCTCTTTGTTCTCGAAGATATGTTTGAATTTGCCAAAAGCAGCCCAGCTCATTCCTATTCGTCTTGGCAATTCTGCTGTTTGGTTCTCTTTTTCATTTTTATCTTGTGTCCTTTATCTTTTAGCTTGCCCATCATCGTTTTCAATTCTTGACAGTATACCTCTGCAGTAATTATTGTACCAGATCTCAAGAAGCTGTAATGAATAATGCCGGCACAGGTCCACCATACAGTCAAAAGCAGTTTCTTTTGACTCAATTTGCGTTTGAGACATTGCTTGGGTGCCTCCCCTGAGTCCAACCATTGCGACAAACGTTTCCGATTATCACACAGGATCCACTTTTCATCATAAGTAACAATCCGATTCAGAATTCTCCCATTTATGTTACTCAATAACTATTACACTGCTACAAAATTACATTGACACTCAGGAGCGTGCCGTAGGACCAGTTAGGTGGCAATAAATGTAAATTTGGATTCTTAATAAATAAAATAACAAAGTAAGGCAAGCCTCGTCGAGAATTTTCTATTATCCTTCAGTAAGTTCATACGGTGCCCATTTATCAGCTTCTTTACTTTCCCAGTTTGACGCAAATAAATCAATGTCGTTTTGTCACTCACGTTGAAGGCTATTGCTAAATCAGACGTGGTTTGAGATGAACCCGCTTCCACTATAGCTTGCAATCGTCCATTATTGACTGAAGTTTTCGATCGTCCACGGGGCTCGTTGTTGAGGTTGAAATTTCCAAAACGGAAGCGATCAAACCAAAAACACACCGCGCGTTCATTTGCGGTACCTGCCATACATGTCACTGATATTGCGTGCCGTTTGCGTAGATTAGTGCCACGACGGAACTCATATTCGAAAATAACGCGAATTTTCATTTTCTCTATGATCGCAGACATGGCGATATCAAAGAAAAAAACAGACGGCGGGAAAACGAATGATTACCTAACTAATTTTTAAAAAAGGAATGTCATAGTTTTAATATGACATTAATAATTTGAATTTAGAATTCAAATAAAAGTCAAATGCAATAATTTCCTAAGGACCTAATACTTTAAAAATCCTGATTTATATTGTAATAAATTTAGTATAAAGTTTTTATAGTTTTAGTATAATTGTCATTTAAGGGGAATGAAAAAGCTTTGGTTGCCACCCGCCCTGAGGATTGTTGCAACACATATACGAAACACGCCGTATAATTTAAATATACACAACTTCCAAAATTTAGTAGACATGGTATTGTATCATGGGAAATGGCGAACGTTACATTGTGTAATGTGATCACTTAAGCCAGCAGTACGATAGGTCATAAGCCCTAAGTGTACAGCCAAAGACTTCTATACCTACTTTCCCATAAGAATATAATTTCTTCTCTTTGAGACATCTATAATATTGTCACGTGTCGTGGCTGCAGGAGGAATTAATGAAAACACTGGGATTTAATACAGAATTTATTGAATACCGATTAATTAATTAAACTAACGTACAAGGTCACTTATCGCTATTAAATGTAACGTTATTCCTTAAATTAAACTGTTTCGCAATTTATCACTCATAAATAGACACTTTATATTCGCTTCAATACTTTAGTCACTGTTCACTAGAATATCCCATCAATTTCCGCACTTATTAATTTCGCTTCGGTTTATTTCGCTACGTAAGAACTTTCTAGAATCGCTGTCGAATTACCGCTCGCTTGGCACTACTGGCTTCCGCCGCTACCGCTCGTTTGGCCGGCCTGACCCCCGCCCGCGGCTACCTTCGCTTTGTTATCGCCTGTCAACGCGCAAGGAAAATAACTCTCCGGTTACTCGCGCGTGTCGTATTTATACTGGCCAACGCTGTTATCGAAATTTCGAGGCGATTCCCGCGTTTTCGAGAAGTTCCTCGCGTTTTCCAGACTTTTGGAGATGTCTCTCATAAGTCGGAGGCGATTCCAGATCCTTCGGTAGTATTGTGACAACTTCAAACAACTGCCACTTTGACAGAAGTGCGTGATTCTTTTTTTTAACCTCGTTACAATATATTGATTGACACTGGACTCCCTTTTTACAGGTTTGTTTTACACGGTTTCGAAATAACACGGTGCTACATGCCTTGCACGCTACATACTACTTACATGCTACATACTTACTACTCAGTGCCATGCCTAGAGAGGTATGCGGAAAGCGAGGCGGGAATCGCGAGACTGCGGTTAGCAATGTAGTCAGTTATGTGGATTCCGTTGGACGTCGCGGACGCCTAGCGTGGATCTGCGTATGATGGCTTTTTTTGATATTCCGCATCATAAATTAACTGTATAAATACAGTAAACCCAAAAATTTGAAAAAACTATATTTCACCGGTTCAAGATATCTCGAGTGATGAAAGCGATGTCGTACCAAATGTGCGTAAACGTGGTTTCGTCTATTGTCTGATTGTGATGGTGAATAATCTGTATTGCGATTTTTAGAAAGTATTATTTAAGATAAAATTAAGATTGATGTCCTGATTTTTTTTATACAAGGACACCCATACACCAATATTTTTTATTTTAGTATTTTTTACACGTTTTTTATAACGTATCCACCGTGTTAAAAGAGAGGTACTGATATTTTTTTGCTTTTCTTCTTCCAGACAAAAATTAATGCCGCTGCGATGGTTTATATAAAGAATAATAATGCCATTCAGTTTAGCGGCTACCGTATTGGTTTTCGTTAATTTAAATTGTTTATGTTAACAGGTATAATTGGAATTGTAAGATAACTTAACTCCCCTATTTTTTTATAATTTTACGCTTCAACGGGCCAAGAGGCCTAATTACAGAAGCGAAACAAATGACAAAACAGGCGTGCTTAAGTAAATCACATAGATTAATTGTCACCTCACCGGGAATCGAATCCGGAACCCTCGGTGTGAGAAGCCAGTGTCATGCGCACTGGGCTACGAGGACCGCCATTTTATTTTCAGTCATTTTAGTTAGCATACAGCCAGGCGAAAATATTCGATAAATTAACTTTGTAGTAACACAATCAATATTAATACATTTAAACATTATTAGGAAGAAAAAGTGATTGTTTATGTATTTATGAAAGTGAGCTACTACTATACAATATCACAATGCTAGACTATGAAGTAATAGGCAGCTACACTCCAAAGGATTGGAAAAGAGCTGTTATCATGTCTCTATACTAAAGAAAAGGGTCGCGAATAGACTGCGAGAGCTATCGGACTATTAGCCTATTAAGCTCTGTTGGCAAACTGTGTGCGAGAATTTTGATAGAAAGAGTGGGGTTGACAACGAAAGAAAAAGTGTGGGATGTATAAGGAGCATTCGTGAGTGGAAGAGGACGCATGGACCAGATTTTCTCACTGCGCTAGATAACGGAAAAGCTTTTGGCAAACAACCAAAAACTTTTTTGTGCCTTTGTGGATCTCCAAAAAGCGTACGACAGAGTGATAAGACGAAAGTTATGGAAGATTTTGTCTGAATACGGGATGAAGAGTAAACTCATATAGGCAATTGCATCCCTGCACGAAGGAAGTAGTGCTTGCGTGATAATTAATGGGGCATTCACATCGGATGCGTAATGTCACCATGGCTTTTCAACATGCATATAATTGTATGAAAGAACTGAAGGAACGAGAAGTAGTAGCGAAAATGAACGGACTCGCCATATCCAATGTAAGCATGCAGAGTGAAGTTCTTATGAATGTCAGCAAATCGAAAGTGATGGTATTCGAAAGATACGAAAGAGTGAATAAGTGTGATGTAATTGTAAACAACGAATACTTAGAATAAGTGAACGAGTTTGTGTATTTAGGAAGTATGTTTAGTACAGACGGCAAGGCTGAAAATGATATCGAAAGGACAGCGACTGAGGGGAACAAAGTAAATGGTGAAAAATAATTAACAAGAATATACTTTGTTTACACTATTAATAAATAAATAAAATACTAAAATTTTTCGGGACTATTGGTCCCTTCACCAGAATGCAACCTATACTAAAAAAATAAAAAGCAAAGACATTAACAAAATAAAAATAAATATATGGGAGATGAACATCTTTACAACTATTTGCAAAAAGCACTCGGTTATTTATTATATTTAATTTACTATTAACACTTTTTCATGTTTCCAAAAATTCTAATTTATCCAACTGTAATCTTGTATCATTTGTATGTAAAATTTGTAAACCCATATTAATATCAAAAGAATCCATTTCAAATTCCGAATAATTATTGCTAGGTACTTAAACATCTTAAATAATTAAAAGCGTTGGCGTTAACTTTGTGGAAATCCATTTTTTTTAAATTATGAAATAAAAACACTAAACTTTGTTTTCTTCCAGTATTTTATATTTTAGAATAACAAGTTTCCTTCTTCAGGTGAGTTAGGACTGAGGTATGTGGGAGTGGTTGTCTGATGTATGGGTTGTGGATTCGTATACGGGTTGTGGATGGTAGAAGTGGAGGGGTTATCTAGGTGGTGGGATGTAAAGGGTTGATAGTGTTTTCATTTCATAATTTTTTCACCTAAAGTGTTCCTTAACTCTAACATCAAAATTTGTACACGTTTTTCTGACATAAAAATACGAGTAGTAACATTTCAATACGCAATTCAAAATTACAAATTTATAAATTAAATATTGTGGTTTCAGTGTAGTATAATTTCATATTAATACTAACTTAATTATTGATTCATCTCACATATCTGTATTTTTTATTTTGTCAATGTGTATACTTCGATTTTATTTTTTTTAGTTTAAATTATATCCTGATGAAGGGGCGTTGACCAGGAACATGTTGGTATTTTCAATTAGTGGTGTTAAAAAATATGTACCTATATTCCGATTAATTATATTTCATTTACGATTACCTTTTTAAATACAGTTCTGCGCGAACTGATTATTGTAACATGCTGCCAAGAACATATTTCTTAATTTTGTCCAAAGGCGCTTGCAAAAATAAATAAATCCGAAAATTCCATATTCCAAAACAAACAAGTGCACGTAAATATATTACAGGTTAGATTGAATTATGCGTTAAATAATAATGTTGTCCGGTCGATCAACATGGGATTTTAACAGCATTAAATCTTGCAAGAACTAAACCAGCCGTCATTCTCAAAATAGTATAATATATTAAGATTCACGTAAAAATGAATGCGGCCACATACAGTTAGATAAACACAGGCAGTGACGAAACGGTTGAATAACCGAGTACTTAAATAAAATATTCACACAAGTTCACGTGTCAACAATGCCGTGTTTCTCGGGGGGTCAAGAGTGGAAATACGAGTTCGCGGATTCCGCTCATTGTCTGCCGGCACCAACAAATGCCTTTCTCAATGAATTGGCCGCCAAACGTAAACAAAAGGAGTCGCATAGTAATGAGAGGCAGGTATCAGATAAACGATATGCCTCGATAGTAGAAATCTCAACACAACGCGTTCATCTTTGAAAAAATACATTCTCTCCTCGCCGTGCTCGAGATGACAATAAAAATACGTCACAAAACATTGTTTTCAATGAGACTAGACCACGGTGATTGCGCCTCATTATTATTCCCTCGCACCTCTCCCGGCGAATTGAAGGCAATTGTGGACGCGGTCGGTGCGCGAGTCATAACGGAGAGAGAATCGAGCGGCAGGTGCGACAGTCGGGGCGGTAAGGAGGTAATTACTTGCTGCAAGAGGGATCGCACTCCGCTCAGCTCGAGGGAGCGCGCGTCCAGCGACCTGCTGCGAGGTTTGGACACGCCCAGGGGCTCCTCTTCCTTCCTTCCCCCCTTCACCCACCGGAAGTAGGCCGCCATCTGTGTTAACGCGATGACAATACGAAAACGGAAGAGATTCCTTCGCGCCACAACACAGACACTCAAACACTGTTTCGTGCACTCGAAGAGAGAAACTCGCGTATAAAAAGAAAGTTCGATTTGTGAACACTCGCGAGTCCAGAAACGGCGGCGCTCATTTCACGAACGAGCGAGACGCGACTCGGTCTTTACCGGGGGAGCCGCCGCGAGGATCTATCGGCTGTCGAGGCCGGAGTCGTCCAGTTTCCGGTTCCCGGCTCACCTCCGCGGGCCGCGACACTTTCCCATTACGCCGACGATTATTATTCGAGCCGCTCGGTGCGATTCGGGGCTTCGATAGCAGTTACAAGAGCGACGATAAGACTGATTGGACGCGCGCGCCCGGCGGCACTACGGGCGAGCGGCGCGCGCGGTTATCGAGAGTTCGCGCGGCCACCGCGGGCCGCACCGCGCCGGCTGCGAGCGCCCGGTGCGCCGCGACAGGGCGGGCGCCAAATCCCGCGACGTTTAAATTTTAACTTTTAAGTAAAATAGTAAAAACTCGTGTTCGGTTTGGCAGCGAGACTCGCGCACAACACAAACTTTAGCTAAAACCTTAAATATCTTATTTTGAAAAGTAAGACAAACAGAAGGCATTAAAATATGAACTTTTATACGTTTTAACTGTGTTGTAAAGATTCTAATTCACTCAACTGACGAACGAAACACATATAGTAAATGGACTGACATTTGAATTTTGACGTACAAGTGTGAAGTGAGGCGCAAGACGGCGAATATTGGCCACTTTGGTGTGCACCCAGGGCTGTGAAAGCTAAGGGTCGAGTCCAAACAATTTTGTGGGAGCGAAATCCGTATCTCAGAAACGGTCTAGAGTTGAAAATCTCTTAAGTACGGTAAAGTATAAAATAAATTCATACAGAAAATGGAAAACGATCAAATATCTCGAAGAAAGCAATTATTGTGTTTTATATTATCCGATAAATAATTAGGATGTGTTCGAATATTTAAACGAAATGCTTCATTAATTTGACTGAAAGGTATCGATACGGATCGACAAAAATGGTCGAGTATCGAGAACACTCTCGCAACGAGAATGTGCGATGTTCAAAGCGTCGAGAAACACAACCGTGGACAAACGCTGAAAGCCTGATCAACATCTGTCGAGAGACTAAAGTGCGCATCTACACTATAAATTACACCGCAAACGCGCTAGCAGACTTATTCATATGCTATGATAAATCATAGCAGTGAGTTATTATTTGGACAGAGATTTGTGGCCAGTGATAGTACGGTGTTGCAAAATATTTACAAGAAAATAAAACACTTGTTTTTTACTTATATGTAAACTAATGAAAATGTGAATAATAGAATCTGTTTTTATCTCATGTTAACATTAATAGCAAGTTGACGAGTTCAATGTCCTCATTAGGCGAAACGCGTCCAGAGTTAATTATACAAGTAGACTAAAAAATAAAAGCTTCATTTTCATATAGGTTGCGATAAACATTATGATTACATTATGGAGTTCTACAAATTTAACTTAGAAACCAAATTTACAAAATAGAAGTGTGATGATTAATTATGTGTGCGAGGTTTAAGTGACAACACTTTCAACAACTTTTGATGCTGTACATTGGGCTCAGCTGAGAGCATGCAGCGAGTGAGCCTACTCCCTCAGGAAAGCGACGTATCGGTATGTACGTAGATAGGTAACGTTAAATAACCAACATCCCAGAAATCGAAAAATAATCAAAACAGTGAAAATATTAATATTTTTCATATCTATCGCAAGTACCTTGTGGTTATTCATTTTAATTAAATTTATTATTATTATTAAGTTTTATACAAAGGATTTCGAAAACAATCGTTTTCTTCACCAGGGTGATAGAAAAACGGGTGATAGAAAAACTTCTCTAAACATATAATTAGCATAACATAATGTTAATTAAAGAATAATTTTAAAAACAATCATAATAATTCTGGTATCCGACTGTTTAAATATAAAAACAATGTACGATATAAAGATATGGAAAAAGGACATTTATTATAGAAATTTACTGGAAATATTTATTACTACTAAAATTTTTACATGCTTTACTTATTTTTACGATCTAATTGTCTCAATGATTTAATTTAAGAGCAATATTATTAACCTGTAAGAACATAAACCCAAGTTGTTGTCAAAACAATGAACATTTTCCATTAAATGATTAAAAAATTCTGAAAAATCAAAATTTCGACCAATATAAAAAGTCCAAGCAAAATGTTTACAATAATACTTTCTTTTGAATTTTCCTTGTAACATTTTAAACAAAAGGTAGGTAATAATTTTATGATTTTTATTAGTTTTTTATCACCTTGACGAAGAAAATGATTGTTTTCGAAACCGATTGTATTCGGTCCTGCTCATAATATTAAAAAAATGTTACTTGATATTAACGCCATTAATAATATTGTTTACAACTCGCGGCAGAAGCAAAAAACAGGACATGACAACACGCTTTCTGTAAAAATAAAATATATGAATATATTATGTTAATCACATAATTTAATAAAACCATTTCTTTATAAGACCTGGTGAACATTGCACCCAGAGAGTAATTCAGCTTTAAAAAATGTAAAAATGCCTTTCGGCAGAAGTTTTCTGGTATTTCATCAATAAAATACAAGTAACTCTGTACATATTTTTGAATTGTACAAATAAATTTGATGATTTAATTTGTATTATTAATTACATTAAATAAATATTACTTATATTTTACACATTTGGAACCGCAACCAGCACTACTGAATTTTCCACTATTTTCAAAATTCCACTACTGCAATTTAGAAAAACCCGGCCGATGTTATCGTCCTTTGTATATGTTGTATATTTTTTAAAACCACGTTTATATTCAAATATACTAAAAAATAAAAATAAAATTTTGTCCAAAAAAATTTCTCACCCTCCAAATAAAAAGTAGGCGTAGGCGCTAACGATATTGATATAGAATACAGAATTCTGTTGTTGATGGAGGGAAAGCGCTCACTCTTTTATTTAGAGAGTGAAACAAAAAAATTTTTGGCTGAACATTTATTATTTACTTTTTTTACTTTTAAATATAAGCGTTGTTTTTTTTTTAAAAAATTTTCGTGTAATATGATTTTCTATTACTTTTTAGTCTAAATATTATCAAGCGTACAAAGTCGCTTCCTAAGAAACTAGCGACATCTTTTGGTGAGCTCATTAACTAATTTTTCATCTACAACTTTGATAATTGATTCATGTATTGTCATCAAGAATATGTCTGTGTGCAAAATTTCAGTTCGATTGGGCATCGGAAAACGGATGATATCGATTAAAAGATTCCGTCCAAACAAACAGGTGAAGCTAATATAAGCGTGGTAAAACAGCAAACTCCACAGTAGACTCTAGGTGAACAAGATCATCCTCTTTCAGTTACTATTATCATTGCAATACTAAAGCCCAACAAAAATCATTTATCTACCGGGCCCTTTATTTCAATTCACATTTAAATGACTTTAATATTTTCAATTCTTCCATTACCATATATAAAACTGAACCTAATGTGTAAACCTTAGTAGAATTCATTCCATTTAATTTTTTTTTTAATTTACTGATTTTATTCCCTAAAACCCCTTTTCCCTTTCTCTTTCATTGCAACAATCAAATATTTCTATCTCTCTAAGAAAGAAGTACTGTTCATGTTTCATATTAATTCAGTGAAAACATGTAAATGGTTTAATTTTTGATGTATACATATTTTTTAAGATTTTTTCTGGTTTAATTGTATATTTTCTATATAAAATAATTTTAAAATTAGCCAAATTAGTTAGTTTGAATGTCTACGTGAGCGATGTAGTTTTCGCGTACAGCCAGATAGCAATATTTTTTACAGAGAAATCTGAAGATTCACAATATTATATGTCAATCGAAGATTATTTAACCGAAAGATGTACCTTTATATAAATATACGCGGACAAGGGTAATAACACTATCAATCACTTAAACAATTAACAATTACTAAAACTGAAGCTAAATTATACAAGTCTCACAGAGACAAAACTGTTTATACGAGAAACATGCCTGGAAGTTTTTTATAGGATGGCCCAGGGCTTACGACCTGCATGAGATGGCTTAATGACCAATTCCATCGTAAGAACATTCATCACAC
The DNA here is from genome assembly GCA_016648135.1 of Agrypnia vestita. Classification (NCBI taxonomy): domain Eukaryota; kingdom Metazoa; phylum Arthropoda; class Insecta; order Trichoptera; family Phryganeidae; genus Agrypnia; species Agrypnia vestita. The sequence continues at coordinate 33,189 of JADDOH010005085.1, forward strand.
AGCATAAATTTTTTGATAGTCCTATGTTCCAAATCTGAGAACTTTCGTTTATTTGAAAGAATAATTTATTTATTATTCATCCCTCTCAGGACAAAATGCAGTAACTGTTTTCGGTAAATGCGATATGGTGGCTATTTTCTTTCAAAATTCTTTAATCCTTAGATATCAAATTATTATATTAATTTTATGAAAATCGAGAGATATAATAAAGTATTGAACTTTCGGATAATAAAGTAATAATAAAAAAGGTGAATACAAACATTTGATGACAAATAATGTTCGTAATGAAATTTGGTGCCCACTGTGAATTTATTGGAATTCAGTGAGCACACGTCAACAATGTCACACACACGCAATATCTTATGTGCAATAGTTTTTTGTTATTATTTGTGTATTGGATAACAATATTTTCATTGGAATATTGAGCAGAATATATTATAGAACACAACAAAGACGCTTCTTACTACATACGGACGCCCGCAGGGTTTATAAGATTTTTTCCAAGCCGCCTGCAAAGCCTAAAAAGACAAATTGTGCAAAGTCGGTTGCCTTCAGCTAGTAGAAAATAAATTTTACGAAAATATCTCTCGTGCGAAAATGATATAAAAAAATGTATACCACATTTTACGATGTACATACGAGGCACATTGTTTCGTTGTGTTGGTGTTTACACGTAACACATGAAACAATGTGCGTCATACGCACAGCTTACACATACTAATTCGATTGTCTTTCTTAAATGGAAAGACCTATACTTTACGGTAATAATCCTAATAAACGGACCATCTCTAACGGAAAAACTTCCAGTTCGATACTGCAACTGATTATGAAACGCCAGGTATCGAGCGAAGTGCTAACCGGGCGACACGAAAAGATTTATTTGTGTTTTTAAACAATCACAAGGAAACCTTTCGGGCCAAGGCTTCAACCTGCGCCTCGCTGTCGGAGCCTGGCGGGTCGCGGGGTGAACCGGAGTGTGCCCTCAGCGAAGCAAACACACTCGGCAAAAAAATATTTTTTTACTTTTTTGTGCATTTAAATATAAGCGTTGTTTTAAAAAATAAACTTTTTCATGTAATAATTTTCTACTTTTTAGTCCCAGCGTAAAAAAATACTTCGGTAGGAAACTTTATTAATGTTTAACTATGACGGCTTAATTAATTAATAAGTTAATCCGTTTGAATAATGTACTGTCATCGAGAATACGTCTATATGAAAATTTTTAGCTCGATTGGACGTTGGAAAGCGAGTGAAATATCGATTATAAGATTCCTTCCAGACAAACGGGTGAAGCTAATATAAGCATAGTAAAATAGTAAACTCATTCGTTCGTTACATTATGTTATTATTCATTACTATTTCACTATATTCACTTTTTCCTACTAATGCTACTGTTATAGTCTTTTATTTTTGTTGTTCATTTACTGTTTATGGTTTTATAATTTATTTCTATGTGAAATATGTTAGGACACAAGTCTATATGTTTGATCCTCAGAACTCGTGACCTTATTCATATATATCATTAACATGTGTCTGTTACATTTCCGAACAAAATAATAATAATATTAATAAAAAAAATTAAAACTCCACAGAAGACCACCCTCGCTCGCACTATATCCATCAGCATCCCTTCTAGGTCAACAAGGTCTCATACCTCTTTCAGTATTTCTCATTGCAACAAAATAGCCCAACGGGATTATGCCCTCAGCGAAGCAAACACAGTCAGAGTCGAAAGTGACCACAAATAATTTCGAAAAAAAAACAGGTCCATAATTATCCGTTTTTTTTTAATTTGACGTTTCATTGATATTCATTGGCAGAATATACATAATTCTTTAATACGGTTAAGAAATTAAATTACACACTGAAAACCGTGCACATTGTCTGCACCACTTCACGAAGGCGCCGAGTCGTTTCGTGATCTCGGCGTTCTTTTCGGCGCAGGAACGATTAGAGAAAGGATGTGCCGAGGATGAATTGGAATAGCGCAACAATTGTTAACAAAAATTTAACCCAATACCGCCCACCCACCACACATGCTTGTGTACACGTGTTTGATGCGTGATTTGGTGTTTTTTTCTTTCTATAATTATTGTGGAAGTAATTACTTATTCCAAAACTGTAAGTAATAATGAACTATAAAAAAAAATTTTTTACGTCCATTATAGGCTTTTACATATAAAAATAAGTGTATAAAAACAAAAAAGTATTTGGCAATAATGCATAATAAGAGTAGCTTGTCGGTCTTGTGGTTAGGACTCTGGCCTCGTGATCCAAAGGTCGCGGGTTCGAACCTCACTCCAGAACAGCAAGTTAGTCCTATTTTCATAGTACAAGCGTTTAGCTTAGTTTGAAAATAGTAAGAATATTGAAGTGACACGTATTCCGTGTTCGCATCTCTATTTTTAAAAAAAAAAGTGTAAATATCATTATTGATTTATCAGCGTAATATGGACTTGAAGCAAGACTATTTAGGTAAGATGTTTTTATCGTTATTTTTATAATATATTTTGACTTTTTTATTATTATTATTATGTATAGTTATACAATACTATAACGTGAGATACTATTAGACTGTTTTTTTTCCACTACATATTTTATTGAAATGTTAGAACGTTTTGAGATATCTAACTCTCATTATCAATAACATATTTTCAACATGTTATGAAAATATGTTATTGATAATGGGAGTTGTCTCGAAAACATTCTAAATTTCAATAAAATATATTGTGGAAAAAAACAGTATTTTTCAATTCAATTCATATTTAACATATTAAAAATGAATTTCCACAATATTTCACAAAAAAACTTTAAAAATGTAATATTTTTCAATTGCCGTATGCTAGGTTATATTTTATTGCCCCGTACACGAACGTGCGCAATGGGCATAATTTTCTATGTTATATGTATTTATCAAAAATTTTCTTTTTCGCTATTTTTCTTTTCTCAGTTTGTCGTGGTAAATAACAGTAAAAAATATTTCATATGTAGTTTTCTTTTGGCTTTAATGGGTTAAGAACCTCTAGAATTATGGTAACTGCGCGTTATCGAAGTCTCTCGAACGGTCCACACAAATCAAGAATCAACTGGACAATTCTCATCATTGTTAGAAATATGGAGAAACGGATGGAACATTCACGAAACCAACAACCAATGCGAGCGCGCGCGTACGTGTTATTTTTCTGACAGCAGGCTAATGCGACATAAAGGCGAACCGTGAGAATTATCTGACGCGCGACATAGAAGTCCACAGACAAAGCGACAACGACAGGTAAGATGCGAATTATAATCGGCCATAAATGCCTGCGAGCGGAATATTCTCGATAGCGACCCTAGCGATAAAAACAGCATAATAAAAAGTGTTTCACAGACGAGTAACGAGTAAGTAATTAGTGCGAATTACGTAACAATTAGTGTGAATTTCGTGTCGTGTCCATTAAAAAGTCTGTAATAATAAATAAAAGTTTAAATTGTTTTAAGTGTCTCATTTGCCTCTCGCAGCCACGATCCCGTGACAATATTAAAGATGGGTGTCGGACAAATGCCCGCCAAGCCAACATCCAGAGTTTTCTTTTTGTTACAAAATACGCATTTACATACGTTTACAATCGTTTCTAATCTTGTTCTGTGGTTAAAACTATCAAAATGATAAATTTCAATTTAAAACAGAATAGAGAAACAAAAAGTAAAGCGGATTTATTTGTTCCATTTATTTTTGAATATTTTGATTTTGATTATTGTAACTAATGTTTAAAAAAACGAACGAGCCTTACAGTAGTTGCACATGATGTGTAACAAACATTTGACATCTCACAATTAAAAATATCAATAGAGCAATAACAGAATTTAACATCAAAATTTAAAAAACCTAATACCTATATATGTATCAATTATTAGTAAATACAAGTAAAGATAATGTAAATGCATTTATTTATTATTGAATTTTGCCGCACTAGGTAGGTACCGTAGGTATATATCTATATAAGCATTTTGCTTAGAAATGTGTTCGATCAATTTAGTATTTATTTTCATAGATGACGGTAGTATGCCACCATACATACTGTATGAAAACTTTGAATATATATTTAAAAATAATCACATAATTTACATAGAAGTGTGCGTCTTCGCTGTGATGGCACTTGCTGGACATTGATTTGTTTATAAACGATGATTTTTTGTCCACCATTGGCCAAATGAGATTGCGCGCGCTTCCCCGGCATCTTTTTTCCTGTAACGCATTTCCGTCCTTTTTCACAAAATCATTGCCACAGATTACAGGAAAACGAGAGGAAAAACGTTACACAAGATTAAAATCTAAATTGCATTTAAAAATTTACTTTTGTCAAAAGTTATTTATTAAACGATAAGTCTAAAATCTCCGATGAAGATAAAAGCGGATAAGAGCGGAAAAGATTGTGATGCGGTTTACATCGGACAAAGTGGGAGAAAAATAAAGGAAAGACTAGAAGAACATAAAAGAGCCGTAAAAAACTTAAGTTTAAATTCAGAAATGGCAGAGCATGCCAGAATGGAGGGACATAAGATTGATTCTAAATCATTATATGGGTGCAATAAAGGAAGAAGAATGGACATCTTGGAGATTTTAGAAATAAATAATAATAAAATAAATAATAAAAATATAATTAACATCCAGATACCACCAATAACCTCTCCACGCCTATCCATTCTAACCCCGCCCCCGACCCCCACCAACATTACACCAGTCCAATCCCTATAAATTCTGTCTCGTGAATTAAATTTGTTAATTTAAATTAAAAGCGTGTTGTTACAGGTTGGAAAATCCGAAACGTCTAACAATTCAAAATAAATATAGTGGAATAAAAACATTTTTGTTTACTCTTTTTTTTTAAGTATTATTGGGTAACAAGCAAAAAGTGGGTTTTTATGTTAGGCCCTTGTAAGGCGTCTGATACACATGCTTCTTTAGTGGCACGTGAGCATGCGCAGTATCGACTTTGACAGTGGCATGCTTATTAGTGGCATGTGTGTACGCACATTGCTAGAAATGAGCATGCCACCTAGTGGCATGCTCCAAAATCAACCGCCGGTTGATTTATAAGCATGCCACTGTCATTCACCATAGAGAAGGGGTATCTTTGGAGCATGTGTGAACAGACTTGCTTATTTATGGGCATGCTTATGTCATTCGCGGGCTTCGCGGCTAGTATTATCGATGCGATCTTCTCAAACATTACTTTTCGTGACTTATTACAGGAATCACGAATGTCTGCGGAATACTCGGTCACCGTTGTGTAAAAATAATATAGTGAGAAATAATGTTTACGAAACTTTATTAATAGGCATGAATGATTCAAATCTTACAATAAAAATTATATAAACTAAAATCAAAAATGTGCGGATGGAAACTCGGGAACTTTTTTGATTTATTGGTTCACTTGAATTTTCTATTTCAGTTTGCAAAGTTTCCATTTTGAACAAGAGCGTCTCTATTCTATGACAAGAGCATGCCACTAATAAGCATGTGTGTTTGATTGTTAGCTTTGGGCGTGCTTATTTATGAGCATGCCACTAATAAGCATGCCAGTAATGAGCAAGTGTGTACAGTTGTTAGGGCATGCTTATTAGTGGCATGCTCATTAGCATGCCACTAAAGAAGCATGTGTATCTGTACCTTAAAGCAATCAAACAATACCAGAAAGACTTTTAAGAATCGTTAAAACTAATTAAATTTAAAATCCGTCGAGGACCGTGTAAGATGTATTGAATCACACTGTGTTCATATCACAATCGTCATAAGATATTTAAATTAACCTCATTGTCACCTCCGTACTGTCATTAAGTTACACTGACCGAAAGTTCAAACTGATAAGTTCTATATTTTATCTCTCGGTTCGTACAGGTTTATCATACTATTTATATTAAATCATTTGATATTATTAATACCAGCTGTAACCCGTTAAAAATGACGGAACATTATATCGCGTCTTTGCTAAGCCCTAGTATACGTATACTAGCCACCATCCACCTCAAAATATTTATGAGGTATTTTTCTGTTATAGGTAGTGATTCTCTATCAAATTTATGGTTATTCCATTGGACTAGGTTTTGATTTCATTTTTTTTAATATAGTTTTTAATTGTTCTATAGAGATTGGTTTTAACATTAGTTGAATTTCTTTTTTTTCCTATAGTATTATTTTAAGGGGGGGGGTAAGGTTTTTAACTTTTTTTTTGCATTTTATTTTTAATTTTTTAAATGAATGTATAACATTGCAAGAATATTGTGTCAAAATTTCAAGTCAATCGAAGCAAAATTGACGAAATTATGAACATTTGAGCGATACTCAGACTGATTTTCTATACCTGCTCGGGCAGCTAAGAGACGCGCTCACCTGAGGACTACCGGACGTGCTATTTGTATTGGAAGAGTTTTGCATAGACAAGGACAAAAAGATGCTGATGATGAAAGCTCTTTGCTGTGTGAACATGGCATCGACGATTGTGTGTAAGTATAAAATAAGTGTTGAGTTTTATTTTGAATTTTACAGTGTGCAAAACTTTAAAGCGTTTTCCCCACATCTCACGTTTTCAAAGTCGGTGTCCATCATAACTTCAAAACTACTGCACCGATCCTTTTGAAATTTTGAACACTATTTCTGTACATAATTTACGAGGTAACGCTGGAGACTTTTTTTTCAAATTTGTTATTAATTTTTATTTTTTAATAACAAATTAGTCGATATTTTTCGCAAAAAATCGCGTTTTTCCCTTCAAAGTGTTACAAAAAATTGAAAAATTGAAATTTCAAAAAACCCTCCCAGCGTTACCTGGGAAAATCTATTATCTAACGAATGAACTTTGATTTTTTGATTTCAGATGATCTAGCACCAAGTTATGATGGACACCGCAATTCTACTTTTTTCTGAGACACGTCCGAATAATTGCTGCCATTGCCGTATTTTTTAATATTTCGTCTTGAAAATTTTACACAATATTCTTCAAATGTCATACTTTAATGTATAATTGGTTTTAATAAAGAGATTTTAACTGTGTCGTCACAAAAAATTCACAAAAATATGCCTTTTTTTGTACGAATTAACCTTAACCCCCCCCCCCCTTAATTTAAATCTGCGTTTGTACTAGATATCCTTTTGTTTATTTCTTCCACACTATTTACAAAATATTTGTTAAATTTATTTGCGATATTAGATCCTTCTATTTCTGGAGGAAATTGTATATCTTCATTTATTTTGCTTGTGTCATTTTACATTAATAATTTTATTATAGACCACATTTTTTTCGAATAGCCTTTTTCATTCTCGATTTTAGTTTGAAAGTATCTGTTTTTTGAAAATTCATTTGTGTATTTATTTCTATATGTTTTAAATTTTTCCCAGTCCCCCCGATTTTTTGTTATTTTTGCTATTTTACATAACCTATCTCTTTCATACTGCATATTTTACAAATGATTATTGTGCCATTTGTTATATGTTCTTCTTTTTATTATTCTTTGTGGTACAATGTTATCAATTGTACTTTTAATATTGTTAATAATTGTTTTTACCTTTTCATTAAATTCCATACCTGTTATTCAATTCCAGTTGCAGTTTTTAAGTTGTTGTTTAGACTGTTCTACATCATATTTTCCATCGTTTCTAAAAGATGTTAGTGTTCTCGGAATTGAAATTTTAATTTTGTGTTCTAATAAAATTTGGATAATCATATGATCAGTAATTTTGGGAGAGTCTGGTAGTTTTACATAGTTAACATAGTTCAAATACGTTTGTAATCACAATATCTATCATTGTACTTGACGTTTGCGTAACCCTTGAATCTTCTCGAACAAGTTGTTTCATTCCGTTAAACTCAATTATATTTTGTAACCTTTTCGTATATATGAAATTAGTGTTATTCATATTAATGTTGAAATCTCCCAAAATAATAATGGATTCTCTTTCTCTGATATTTTCTGAGCACCATTTTTCAAAATAAGTTAGAAATTCATTTGTACTCGAACTTGGTGAATGATATATAATACAGTATATTCCATTTCTGAAACCACTTTTGATTTTAATAGTCAAATTTCACGCAATTTTCTCATGCTGTTCATTAGTAATAATGTCATATTTAATATTATCTCTTATTAGTACTACTACCCTTCCTGTGTGTCGACTATGAGAGTCACATCTTAATGTTTTGTAAAAAAAGAAACTTATTTCACAATCTTGTACCTCTTCCGTAATATGTGATTCACTTAACATTACCATTCTTGGTTTTTTTTGTTCCAATAATATTTCTAGTTCCTCTTTGTGGGCTAGTAAACTTTGTATATTTAAGTATATGATGTCCTCCATGTGGTTCCTATTCAAAAAACGAAATTTTTGCCTTTTCCATTTCTTCTTTTCACATACTGGGTTTTATGATTTACGACAAGTTTAAGTTTAAGTTTTTTAACTGTATCTACACAGTTTACGCATTTATTTTCATCATTATTTATTATTTGGTATTCATTGCTTTTGTGATTTCCCATACATTTTGGGCATATGTTGTGTTCGCTTTTGCAATCTTTTTCCTCATGATTGAAACCATAGCATTTGTAACATCGTTTCACTGACATTGCATCGAAAACTCTCCCAACCAATGTTAATTTTTCCAGCTTGAATAACTTTTAAATAGGTTTCTCCATCTAATTCCATATAAATAGTATAAGACATATATTTACCCAGGTACTTCTTTACATTAACAATGATTTTTTTTTGTATATAATTGTCTAAAAATTCATTTTGCTTCGTTATTTTGTTAATAATTTCCTCCTCTTTAAAAAATTCTGATACCCCAATGATTCTCACACATGGAAATCTTTTTTCAGGAATTTTGACTCCTATATATACCTAACATAAAACACGTTTTACAGTAAATAGTTAAAAATAATAATATAAATAAAATTAATGTATATTGTAGATGTCTCACAGAGACGAAACTGTATTTTTTCAAGGGAGAGTAGGTATAGAGGTCTTTTTTGGGTGGCCATAGGACTTACGAGACTTACTTAAATACAACATAAAGATAAAATGAACAATAGAAAACGTAAAAATATCAAAAGAACAATATAAAATAAGTGAACAGAAGAAAAGAACAATATACATAAATGATGATTAGTACACAAAATAAAATAAAGATAATTAAAATAAAGATTAAGAGTTAAGTTAAGACTTTTAAACAGGCAATATATTATATAATAAGTAATTCGTTCATTTTATTAAATTGAGAGTAAAGGAATTTTTAATTATAATATTTCATCTAAGGCCTTGTATAAAATATGTGGTACGTCTCTGAAAATTTGTTGGATTTTTTTTAAATATCATTGCCATTATTTAAAATACCTGCCGTTTTTACCTATTGAAATACTGTCATTTGAATTGAGTTTATACCGGAATTATTCAATGTGACGACTGTATCTGAAGTTTATGGATTTATCTCATATAAACTCTTAATAACCTTATAATAAGCTTAAAAGATTAAATTTGTATTTATTATCATCATATTAATAATTTCCGACTAAAATAAAAATGTGCTATCTACAAAGATTACAGATTCTTCTATAAAAATAACATAGCGATCTGACTAACAGAGCGAGAGTGATATCGGACAAAAAAAAACAACTATTATGTCCTTGCTATAATTTGACATTTGACATCAGGAACGAGCTCATTATTAAACCTGAATGTAAAAGAATATTTCTTATATAAGAATTTCATTATTATATTTACTTTTTATTAAACAAGAAAATTACAAAGAAAAATGTGGTAAGCACGGCGAAGTGGTACTAAACATAATATCAAATATTTTCGTTTGAGGATGACAGGGGAAGATGAAGTGAGAATTAGTATGGTATTCATTAAAATATAAATATTGTTATTGCTAAAATTTCGTGGGAGCCAACTATTCCAAGAATTGCTTTATTCATGTTTACAGCAAATTCTGCTGAAAACGCAATTACCTATTTTTTTTTCAAAAAATGTAGATAATGAATTCCAAATTATATTCTTGTTTGTATAGTGTTGGCCATAAGTTTTTTCACTTTTGAAATCGCTTCTTTGCGGAATCCCCGCACGAAGGAGGTGTGCGCGGAAGTTTGGTCCTTGGAAATGTAGTCACAATGGATCATTTCACGGGGGGACAACTCAAATTCTGCGTAAAACAATTTTACAAAACAAACGATTCTTATGTGATTGTTCGGCACCTATTTCGCGCTCATTACCGATTAAAGTGTGAATCAATGTCCGAGTTTTAAATAAATCATGGCTCAGGAAGTTAAACGAGAGCGGTTCAACGCTAAATAAGAAGAAAACTGGGCGACCGCGGAGCGGGAAAAGTGACGAGAATATCCGGGTTGCCAATTGGCGAGCGTTCTGCTGCTACGGCGATACCAATATCAATATTACGTCAAATTTTGTAAACGGACTTGAAACTACACTCATATAAAATTAAAATCGTGGAAGATTTTGGAAGATGATTGAATTTCAAGAAAAAGATTAATTGAAATGGTGTTCGAGCGGTCTTGTTCTTCCACTACGCCCATTTTCATTTGTGTTGGCAATCTGGTGCCAGATGCCTGCGGCGTGGTTGTGGATATTTAGTCGACATTATGTTTAAGGCGCCATAGTACATGATTCACGTTTTTGCTGTCTGGAGAGTCAATTTAGTGTAAAGTTTTCGAATCTTATTGCCTATATTGCAGCTAACCATGCATTCAATCAATTTTATTATGAAAGGTCCATTTACTATTAAAGCATTTGTTTAAAAAAAGTTTAAAAAATACTTTGTTATTATCACAAAAAAAATATAATCCCGAAGCCCTATTTAATCTTTCTAGCAATAGAGTTATCTTTGGTACACTTTTTCTCGAAATATTTCCACGTAAAGACCGTATATTTTTTTAATAAATTGAATAAAAGAAGTTCAAACAGAAAGTTTGGGGGAAAATATATAATTATTTTTGGGTAGGTTGTTAAATACAACGTTTACAAAAAGATAAAAATTCACTTTCCGTCTCCTATATTGCAGCATCCAAAAAACCATTAAAACATTGATTATTTTAATTAAATTTTACATGCGTACTAAGAAAATTTCACTGTCATTAATATAAAAATATTCAAAATTTTCTACCTCATACACAGAAATTTGAATTAATTAAATCGTATAGTCTGTTAAAAGATCATTTTTCTTTCAAATCAGTCGTTGGTTGGACACCAACTACGCCAGTCGTCAGGTTACGCTCCCGCTAGTTTATACGAATATATCTTAAAATGCTGCGTAAACTTTGCCTGAGTGTTAATAAAGGGAAGATATCCGTATAATGAATGCATTTTAGAAATCCCATATCGCGGGGACAACGGTAAATGCAGAAAATAACTGTTAAATGTATTAAAAATACTTGAATTTGAATGTCGCCATTTTTATTTTTTACAACTGTCAAATTTTGTTTGTTTTTGCGGGCTGATTCTGATGTTTTTTTCCATTATTCTTATCTGTTTTCTTGAAACAATATGATATATAGACTTTGTTCTGTATATACACTGAATTTTTGTCCTTTCTTTTACCTGCAAACAATATTTTTAATGAAATAAGATACTCCGTCTATTTCTTTACTCAACGGTAATTGTCATTTTTTCACGAAATAGTGATGTGAAATCTTTTGAACCGGCATTTTTTTGTGTTTTTATTTTAACTGATAAATTTTCAGTAAAACGATATAATATTGTTTTGAGTTTGTTTGTTTTGTAAAATATTTTCAATTAAGAGGTCCTAGTACACGATTTTCGTATTTGCCGTCGGGCGCAGAGTTGCCAACGTAGGCGATTTTTCGCCATTTAGGCTACTCAGAAAGAGAATCGGCGACGAAAAAATCTAAAAGGCGACTGGTCGCCTACTAGGCTACTTCAGAGACAAGTTATTTAAATCAGCCGAATCGCAAATAATTAAGAAAAAAAAATACAATTACCTTTGTGTAATGCTGTCATTGAAAGAATTTTAAGCGTAATGGGGACAATTAAAACAAAATTAAGGAATCGCCTGCAACTACCCATGCTGATCGCTATTCTTAGAATTCGTACCTATATGAATGTAAGAGGTGTGCTGCAACAACTTTCAACCAAGCAATCACATGGTAAGTTTTCACGCTGGTAGCAAAATGTACGTCTCCGGTGTTTTTAAAATGGTACTTACTTTACTTTCTTTTAACGAACATTACGGTTTTTTATATTATATTAGGCTTAGGCCTATTTATCAACACATTATAAATATGTTATAAATAAATTGATAAAAATTACATTTTATTTTATTCATATTGATATTTTGGCGTTTGGGCTACTTTAGGCTACTTTATGTATAGGAAACGGCGATATTAGGCCAAGCGCTGTTGGCAACTCTGGTCGGGCGACTAAATTGAACATATAAACTTATTAAATCATTTTGCAAAACCCGATTATTAATTTATCCTCCGGCTTAATAGCCCGTTCCTTAATAGGAACCGTTTATATGCTCCATTTTTGTCGTCCGTCGTTATATATTTTTATTTATTGTGGTCAATTGTCGATATTTTTTATGAATCGTTTTACCCCAGTTCATATAATCGGATCTTATGAATCCTTCTTTTTCCTTTTATAACATCTTTATATGTTGTATTATTTAAATACCCTGTTTTAATGAATCGTTTTGTTTTCGTTTATATGTTCCGTTAATCGTTTTTTATTATACTTTTTAAATAATCGTGAGCCATGCACTGATTGCGTGTCACACTCTAATTATATAAAGTTGTCATTCCAGCAAGTTACGGATAGACAACCAAATTATTATATTTAGATATTTGAGGTTACATTTCTGTAAGTATGAGTTTTCATTCTTTTCATAGAATTCAATACAGTAATAGACAATGATCAGTGTAGATTTATACAACTCAATACTTTGAGCATCATTAATATATAATTTGTCTTTATTTTAGTTTTTAAATATTACTTCTACCGCATACATGCATGAATGTTTTTTATAATCGTTTATTATGGTCAGTTGTTGATCTTTTCAAATAATCGTTTTTCTCCAGTTTTCAAAATCAGATTTTATGATTTATATCTTTTGTTATTATGTTTATTAATCATAAGGTTTTACGTTTATATGTTCCGTTTTTGATTGTTATTTAAGTAACTTATGTAGAATATTAAAAATAAATTCGCTTCAATACAAGCAAAAAAAAGTTTAATCATTTTGCACTATCACCCTTCAGAAATTTGATAAATATATAATACTTTATAAAGTTAATCTGTGCTATTCTGAAAATATTGGGATGTCAGATCTTTATCCCAATCTTGACAGGTATGTATAACAATATATTGACACTAATTTCGATGTTTTAAGTTTGGCATGTTTGAAATAATTAATGAATCAATCAGAAAGCCCTAAAACGTAAACAAATGTTAATGTATTCACAATTACGAATAATGATCTTTCTAATTGATTGAATTCATTAATTTCAAACCTGTCAAACATAAAACGTCAAAAAAACGGCATCACAATGTAATACAATAACTGTCAAGATACAGAAATAGCAATGTTGCTTAGTTCAGAATACGGATGATTATCATTTTATTTGACTTTTATTATTGCGAATTAATTTTAGATATTCGATATAAGTTACTTTCATGAAAGTCTTACGTTTTGAAAAGATAATTCAGAATATTTTTATTTCTATATTCTCTTTATACTTAACCATATTTTCATGGGTGTACGACTGTATAGTAATTAATAACAACTTTTGCGTGACCGCGCAACATGAGTTGAGCGCTGATTGCTTGTCACATTCTAAATATCTAAAGTCGTCTTTCCATTAAGTAACGGACAGACAACGAAAATATTATTATTATTATTATTTTGTCTTTATTCTACTTTTTAAGTATAACTTCTAACGCACATACATAAGTACACGCATAATTTTTTTAAATGGTTTTTATTTGAATTATTTAACATTGATATTAGACAAAATGTTATAAAACAATAAAAAATATAGTGAAAATTCACACACGTCATACAATTTTTCAACGCTAAAGAAAAAATAATAACATAATGTTACATGTAATGGAGATCTTAAAAAAATGTTTTTCTTAAAAATCAGAAAAATAGCATAAAAAAGCAAATTTTGAGTGAAATTTCAGAAAGAAACAATATCCATTGCATGGTCGGCTTTGTCACATCTCTAATATAAGGATCGAATAATTATTGTACAGAAAAATTTCGCCAAACTTGCAAAACTTACGTTCATGTAGAAAGGGTTACGTATGTAGCACTACGCAGTTAAAAGGTCAGGCGTTAAAGTTTGCACATTTCTATTTCGTTTTATAGTATTGTATATTTCTCGCTATCGTTTTTTGTGCTTAAATAATACATGTTTGAGCGAAACTAGCGCCATTTTTAGCGGGAAGTGATTAAACTAATGCCAATATTGAAAGTATAAGAGCCTCTTAAGACAATTGTGATCCTTCCTTGAAAAAATTCATTATCATACGACCTGTAGTTTTATTTTAATCATTTAAAAATTAACAGTTTTCTCATTAATCCCTGACAAGATGTGACAGTTTTCAACATCAATGAATTGAGAGACCACTTCGATTTTTGGAAGTAACCTCATATGTCTAGTAGAATATAATTTCTTCTTATGGTGGCATCTCCTATCGGAGGTCGGCGATCAATCTAGCGTTACGACTTTATTTGCCGCACGGAAAAACTCAGATACTAACAAAAACTAACAAAACAAAAACTAAAAATAAATACATAAAAATATAACTACATACATATGTATAAATAGATTAATCATTTATTGATCTGTTCTGCCACGAAGTTAATTTCTAACTTATAATATTTTCAGCAAAAAAATTTACATTTGACTTGCAAGAATAAAATAGATTTTATGACTTGCGTCATTCTTTCCCAGGAAAGCAATCATCTTATCGCGATTCACCTGTTTATGGTATTTAATTTATGAATTTAATCTATTATAAATATTTCTCAATCATTGATTAAAAATATTATCAATTTTAAGGAGATTCTTCTAACTGATAATCTTCTACTGAATAAAAACAACCGTTTTCATTTCTGTATAGCCGATATGCGTCGCATCATGTCAAACAGCAATGATATACATATTTGTAAATAAAAATAAGTAATTTTCTAAAGGCATGCACTTCTATTATTCTGAATAAAAATGGTGTATTGATAAGTACAAATTAAAATACAGGGTTGAGTCACTTGACGCCGCCAGTCGGTCTTTGGTAGTGAAACGTGTTACATGTCTATCACGTCGGTGTCACGTAGTTCATTATAAACAAATTTTCACTGAACGTCGCATAATTCATAATGGACACATCATAAATTATTATTTTAAACACTGAAAGCAAGCGGCAACCATGGTGTCCTGTGTAAAAAATTTATGTATTTAGTTGTAAGTTTATATAATTTTATAATTCTGAAAAAATATGGAACCGCCAGATACACAGCAACAAAAGTGATGAGTGGATACTAGGGATGGGCGTTGAATGGACGGACTAGTTGAAATCAACCGTTGACGTTGCATCGACGCGTCGACCGTTTACGTTTATCGCATGGACTAGTTGAATTCGTAGACGGTGGACAGCGGACGCCGTGGTCGGTGGACGATTCGAGATTAACGTAATGCAAAGCAACGAGCGAGAGCAAGACAAAACATCTCCGTTTATTTCTCTTTTATCTCTCGCTGTCGACTTGTACATGCCATAGACGTCATAGACGGCTCGACGGGTAATTTCATTTCAACTCTAAAGTACACTACCATAGAGTGCAGATTTGTGTACACGAACTATGACTAGAGATTTGAAATTTGAATACATGCGTAGGGCGAGATAGGCTTAATAAGCTATTATCTATTATTTTTTTACTTGATTTTTTGTGATGTCACGTGCGACGATTCGGTGAATTCCCAATTTTACGCTGTATAAAATAAAACAATTCTGTTTAATTATTTTATTTTTTATTGAACTATTATTAATTAACAGGCCGGCTAGATATTTTTCTAAAATCAATATTTTATTCGATCGATCTCGACTTCTTATATCTACCTGAAAAGGGATGCTAAAATTTAATTATTGTGTTATTTCCTTACTTTTCAACTTTAGCATATAAATGATATAACTTGTAGGGAATACAATTTTCTATACCTAACTATGGTCCTTATTCAGGAGTCCAACATTAATTATTATATATGTAATATAATCTTGAATTTAGGTTTAATTAATTTTTATTAAAAATTCCCTATTTTCAACTTTAAAGATAAAAAAGTAAATCTATTATAATTTTGTTTACACCACTTTTTATTGGTTTTTTACATGTTTCGGGAACAATGTTCCTTTTCTCAGATTGAGCCTTAAACTAAAGTTGACAAATAATACAGATATATTTATTTATTAATAATGTCACCACAAAGTGAAAGCCTGACTTTGAAAGATGTATTCTTCAATAAATTTCTATATAACATCTCAAATGTAAAGTATTTTTAAATTATGTATTTATTTATAAATTTATAGATAATAAATAAATGTAAAGTATTTTTTACCGCACCTCATAACTGGTGCCTTTATTACGCAAAATCATTGTTTCCTTCCATTTTATTTACTCACATTTTAATGCTTATACCCAATACTTTCACTGCTTATATATGTAGTTTATATTTATATTTTACTGCTAACACCTGATATTGCTGTGTATACCTACTTCTTTCTTTGTTATATATAGAAAGAAGTATATAAAACAATATGTAAAAGCCTATAATGTGCGTAAACAAATAAATAATAAAATATTTCTTTTTACAAATAAGCACAAGTAGCGGTTCTACTTTCCCCGAAACTATATTCCTTCGAACTTCTTTAAATTTTAAAAATTAACGTCATAAAAATAGCCAACGGCTGAGCCGTCGAGAAGCGTCGCGTTGAACCGTAGACAGTTGACCATCGTCCCGACGTTTAGATAGAACGTCCGGGACGTCCGCGTAACGAAGTTGACGCATCAACTAGTTGACGAATTCAACTAGTTGATCGTCTCGTCGATGGATGGACGTGGACGGTCTCGTTTCGTCGACGGTAAATACGTCGACGACCCATCCCTAGTGGATACACTCTGAAAAATATAAGTAATAAAAACACGTATATTGCGGTATACCTACTAGCCATCTCATAAGATATTCAGAAAAATATCAAATCTTGTCACCCATCAAAAAGGAGGGACATCCTGGCTGAAAAATCGATAGTATTCCACACCTCGGCAAATACTACACGAAGAAGAAAAGTGTTGAAATGGTTCCTAAATATACAAATAGTGGGTTTTTACAGTTTTGTCAATATAAACTGTCTCATACCTTTAACACTACCTCGTGATGTTGCAAGGTGATAGATAATCTGTGACATTAATATGTTCCTGGCTCACATTAGCACTCACTCATAGCAGACCTTTCAGGTGTTTAGAAATAATTAATAACAAAAATACTAGCAGTTGCAAATAATAACAACTAACTCCTATCTATAAAATTAATCTTGCAATTTCATTTAAACGTATGGGACTTAATAAATAGTCATAGCCACACTTTAAATTCAGGAAAAGTTCCATAATTATCCTTTTTCCTGGAACTTATCAGGTACTAGAGACCTTTGTCTTGCGGTCTTTACATTCAATTTCTCATTAAGTTTCGTTTCAAACTTTTGATAGATAACACATGTCCAGGCGCAAACAAATGTCGGTGGATGTAAAAAATATTATATTGACTCTAGTGAAAGAAAGCATTTCTGTGTGCGAAATTGCTAGAAGATTGGAGTATAATAAAGCTGCTGTGAGGTGATTTTTAAAAAAAAACTATTATGAAACAGGTTACTTTTTGAGGAAATCAGGCAACATATCCGCCGAACTGCTGGAATTAAATTCCCCGCATGTGAGTGTTCGCACCATTCAAAGAAGAATTAATGAAACGGAGTTTAGTGAGTCGAGATCGCCTAAAAGGCCTCTTTTATTTAAGAAAATTATGAACAACAGACTAAAGTCGGCCCTTGAAAGATGCGACTGGACTTCGAATAATTGGTGTAGGGTTGCGTTTTCAGATGAATCAATGTTCAATTTGATGTGGACCGATGGGAAGATTACAGTACGTCATCGAAAGGGTCAACGATATAGTGAGAAATGTATTCTCTCAACTGTTAAATATTCTCCGTATGTGATGATATGGGGCTGCATCATAGCATATGGAGTGGATTCTCTTGAGTTTGTCCAAGGCATGATGAATACCGAAAAGCATAAGGACAAATAAAAAAAAGTGTTTTGCCAACGATCGAAACTCTAACGGAGCATATTTCAAAATCATATTTCAAGATGATTCTGCACCTTGCCACCGAGCGCGCTCTGTGGGTTTGCTTTGCTTTTTTTATTTTTCGTTTACTGATTTCAAGAGTATTAGATTTTATCTGATCACTGATTGTGAAGAATCTTCAGGGATTAAGACTGTCACATGGCCTGGGAATAGTCCCGATTTAAATGTAATCGAAAATCTGTAGGCCATTGTGAAGAGAAATATGAAGGAGAAACTTAGAAAAAATATTACCGATTTAAAAGTTCTTATTACAGATACATATATGGGAAAGTGAAATACATATCATTAAATTTATTGAAAGATTATATTCATCAATGCCCAAAAGAATTTCAGTTGTTACAAAAGCCAAGGGTGGAACAACAAAATACTGATTTCTTATTTTAAATATCATATATACAAATTATTAGTTTTAATCTTTTTACACAATATTGAATCAGTAACAAAAAAAAAAATATTATTTAAAAAAGATTTCATGGGTGCGGACTTTTTTTTCGCTCACTGTACATTTATAAACAAATAACATTTACAAATAATAAGAGAAAATGTTACATTTACAGAAAATAAAAATTCAATTAAACAGTTATTTATACTGCATACCGTAAAACAGTATTGGGCTTTAAATATGTCTCTAGTGCATCGCCTAATCTGTCGAACTTAGATAATGACTAATAGATTGTTTCAATTACCACACAAAGCTATACATGTTAGGATTTAAGCGAAGCCCATATATACTGATGTCTAAAGTGTTCGTTAACTATGGAAAAGCTCTCCAGGAAGCTCCCTGAACTGAGTAATTGTAGCGCCTAAGCACAGAAAATAAATGTCAACCTCGCAGGTTATGAATAATTCAGGTAGAAAGAGAAATATTTCTTCACTCTACGGTCAGAGAATGTAGACATTGTGAGACGAATACACCATAGAAATTACACATCGTATAGAATACACAGAGAGGCATTAAATCGTTCCCCGTTAGGTCTGATCGACCATGGACACTAGCAGATAGCTCTGCCTGATTTCATACGAAGATTGGTAAAAGGTAGGGTAACAGAATGTGTTCCTAAGTTGATGCCGTGAAATCTAGTATTAATTTTGTCAGATTCAGGCATTGAGTTGTACATACCTTACCTAATAACTACCCAAAAGCTGGCTGACAGTAATAAATAAAACATCCAAATATGGTTTCCGCAACACCAATGTTGAACTCTGTGGATTACAAATATATTTTACTAGCTGTTCATACCCGGCGTTGCACAGGTTAAGGATTAAATTTTAAATAAATTTGTGAGGGTTAACAAAGTTTCGATTCAAACGGTATAGATTTGCATCGAAAATAAGTCAGGGGGAGAGAAAGGGGTATGAGAATAGGGGGGAAATGTTGCCTATGTTACCCACCGAGTCCGAAAGAATAAGTTTCTAAATTTTGAGTCCGATCGGTCAAACGGTACAGATTTGCATCGAAAATATGTCAGGGGGAGGGGAAGGAGCATGAGAAAAGGGGGGAAATGTTGCCTATGTTACCCACTGAGACCTAAAAAATAAGTTTACAAATTTTGAGTCCGATCGGTCAAACGGTGTGGATTTGTATAGAGAACAGACAGACAGACAGGCATTGAGTTTTATAGGTATAGATACAACAATAAAATTGTGCTCAGTTAATTAATATTATATCAAATGTGCACGCCAAAAATAAGATAAAAAAAGTTTAAGTCAATCATTTATTCCATGTTCCATTTATTTAATTTTCCATGATCCACTCAACAATTGAGCCCTTGCCCGGAATAACGTTGTATCCAACAATACTCTCATTCCGAGAAAAATATAAAAAATGAAACCAGTTACAATTTATTACATTTTATATTTTAAATATAACAAACATATAATTCTTAACTAATCTCAATATAAAATAGAGAAAAAAGGCAATTAAATTTGAATCTATTGTAAAAAAACATGCTGTATCAGTGGAAAAACATTGTATATGAAATTTTCACAAACAACGTTATTCCGCAAAACATTTTTTTATTTATTCTGCTTTATTTAATAATGCTTTTTAAAAGCAGCATGCTCATCTAACATGAAATCACAAATGACATCGAGGTCCTTGAGCTTAGCAGCATTATTGGCAGTGGATTGGAATTCATTAAAGTTAGTTCCAGGCTCCCTAACTGCATGATTTTTTTCCATACGGTCGCTAATCTTCTCCTTCTTCCACAAAGAGTTGGTAGAAGGCTATAGGAGGTCCATGATTCTAATTCTTTGTGGAAGGTTCTAGCTCTGATTGTGATCGAATCATCAGTAGGTAAAGTAGATTTTACGGAACGATAAGTCTCTCGTACATACTATTACCTATCTCCATCTGTTTGCTGAATATGGCGTCGGACATTCAATTTCTCATGATTACTTTTTTTATTGTAATTCAGTAACCTGAATTCTGATTGAATATTTCTATTGATGTTAAAATGGAGAAAACATCCCGGATTTAAACATTTTTGGCTCAAATTCGACCCTACGAAAAAGAACGAGGAATTAAATAAACTTTTTGTATCGGTATTATTTTAAGTTACGATATAAAGAGCACTATAATGCCAGCATTATTATCAAAAAGCATTTAAAATATCAACATGGATAAATCAATTGAGTAAAATCGGTTAACGTTCGACAAAATCATATTGTCACATATGAAATTACAATATCAATCAGGACTGCCAAATCGTATACAACGTTATTCCACAAACATGTTCCGGCGGGTCAATTGCAGGTTTGATAATATTTTTTCTGGATAAACACTCTTTTCCTGCATCCTTCAACTTATTGGCTTTGATATCTTTCCAATTTAAAACATTAGATGTTCGTTTTCTCCCTTTATTCATGTAAATTAAACCACGCTCTACGATATTAACGCGCGGCGACGCCATATTGAGAAACAATGTACAACGTTCTTCCACAAACCAATAACTTTAAAATGCAGCCTAACTATTTTTTTCTTGACATATTATCTACCTTAAACGATGCGTAATAACATACCCAACATATCTGCATCAATAACTCAAAATTGACATTTGTGTTGGATACAACGTTATTCCGGGCAAGGGCTCAATTATTGTGATTAAAGAGTTAAGGTTATTATTACGGTCATTAGACATATTGAACTGTAAATGATATTTTATAAGAACCGTATGTTTTCCGAGAAACGAGTCTCGACGTTTCGTTGAAGTGTCCGCCCTATAACTTCACGAGATCAAGTCGTTCTCCTGATGACGTTGAATAGACGAAACGTCGAGAATCGTTTCTCGGAAAAACATACGGTTCGTATAAAATATCACCGTATAAAATATAAAATATAACCATTTACAGTTAAATTATTGTGATCCAGAATATTCTGAGAATGTTAAAAATTTTCAAAAATACAATACTATACTTTATCCCCATTGGACATCATTAATCAAGATATATATTATAGATGTCTCATAGAGACAAAGCTATTTTTTATATGGGAAAGTAGGTATGGATAGGTCGTAAACCCTATGAACACCCAAAAAACTTCCATACCTTCTTTCCCATATAAAAATAGCTTCGTCTCTATGAGACATCTATTATATATATCTTAATTATCGTGATGTTATAACTATGTAATATTATTATTATTAAGACATTGTTCATTCGGTCACCAAAGATATGCAACATCCGATATTGTTTTCCCTTCCAAAAATACTTTGAGTGCGGCTGTATTTTTTGCGCAGATTAAAGAAGGTAATGTGTATGAAGTCCACCTTTTAATCTTTACAGATGTCTGATTTTTTAATTCTCGTCATTAAATATTAAACAAATGAAATTAGATGTTTATGATAATTTTTACAGCACCATTTTTGCGTAAAGACGCTTCAAGGGCGCTTTACAGCTGTGACATCTTGAAGAAGTTTTTTTTAACCTCTTCTTGAAAGATTCTTGATTTTCCATGGATTCTTGATTGGATCATTCCATGAAACACTGGAGGCAGTTGATTCGACATATGTGGGCCTATAAATTTACTGCTTACTTTATATTTACTTCTTACCATAGGCAAATTGAGAATTTTTTTTATTAAATTATGTTTTTCATACCTTTTAATTTGTACAACTTGAGATTATTTTTCAATTAAACGTTAATATGGTCTACCATGGAAGATGATAATCAAGTTTGCATTATTTTCTCCTGATCTTAAGAGCCTGTATAAAGTATATGAATTTGTAATCCCAATCATTATTCGGTACACTCATCTGGTGCGGTACTCACAGTACAATCACTATTCTACACCTTGAATACTAATGTTTTATTAATTTTACAGCTGTTTAAAATAAAAATGGTTAATATATATTATTAATCAAATTTTCAAGTAATGACAATAATTTAGAGATTTGAGAGATGTTTAAAAAATCTAATAAATCACAAATTTTTCACTTTTGTAGTCTTTCCTTAAATTCCTAAAATAAAAATAAAAAAAGATGTGGTAACGTAATGGATGTGCTTGATTGGATAAGAACAATTGGTTAAGGACATGATACGTCGGAGGTGTGATCCTTCCAGCAACTGCATACTCAATCCACATACCAATTCATCAATTCATATAAAAATAGTATTAAATACTTAAAATTTTAACATATTTACATTTAACTATTAATTTTGTGAGTATACAGTAAATAATTAAAACTTTTTTGTGACTTACCTGGCGTCTTTTATCTGGTTCCATATTTACATTAGTTGGTCCTGCTGGTTTACTCCTGAATATGTCCATCACCTTGGTCATGGTGCTTGGCCTTCTCGTTGAACTTGCGGCTGTCACAGTGTGATAATACTAAAAGTAAGAAATGTTTTTAAATTAACAAAAAACATTAAATGTGTGATAATACTAAAAGTAAGAAATGTTTCTAAATTAACAAAAAACATTAAATAAAAATGCAAATGTTCATCATGCTATCCATAATGTTATTTATAGATAGCATAATGATAATGTTATTTATAATGTTTTATTTCATATACATTTTTTTTGATAAAGACCTATTTCACGATGGGAACAGTGAATGATTTGTTTCTGCGGCCGTGCGGTCCCGCGGCAGTTTATAAGACCGCTGCAAAGCGGCACGGTCTTGCAAAAGTAGTATTAAAAAAATGTCAACCTGGAGACTATTGAGTAGGACCGATAAGGAAGCTTTGCTCTTAGAACAGTCCTGGATAAGCGATGGGTACCATTCACTATCCATAATGTTTAAGCATTAAAAAATGTATTAATAATAACTTCTTCTTCAAACACAGCAAAATAATTTTATGGTGACATTATTAATATAATTAATAGAAATAAACTTTGTTTTCACCACTTTTTTATTGAACATATCAACATGTTTCAACATGGCCCTTCGTCATAATACAATTGTGTACTAACAAAATTATATTTAAAAATCGAAATATAGACAATTAAAATATTAAAAAGTTATATATGGAAAATTAATATAATAAAGGACCTACTTAACATGAAAATAAATTTAAGTTGTCTCATAAGTCTTTGTGTTTTTTAGTACATATCATATGTGCAAGTTGCATGCTTCCTTGAAACCTATAACTTTTTAATATTTTAATTGTCTATACTTCAATTTTTAAATTTAATTTTGTGAGTATACAATTGTATGCTGACGAAGGGGCCATGGGTTGAAACATGTTGATATTTTCAATAAAAAACAATTTTCAAAAAAAAAAGTTTATTTTTGTTAATTATATTAAAAATTATTTTCAGTGACGCTGGGAATCTTTTAGTGAACAATATCTCTCTATATCTAATAGATCTTTGCAAAACACTGTGATGTAAAATGTCTATGCTATACTTTTATTTATAAAATATTTTGTATATGTCTGTATACTATGCTATACTCTTATTTACAGAATATTTTGAGAAACCACGCAAGAAAACATTACATATACAAGTTGTCTCATAAGTCTTTGTGTTTTTTTAGTACATATATGTGCAAGAATCATGCTTCTTTGAAAACTGAAGATATTTTAAAAAAACATTTATTACATCGATAGTGCATTTTAAACTCTCAATTGACAGTGGCACTGAAGCGAAAGAATCACCACAATTAGGCTTATTATATATCAGGTTTTGATAACATTACACGCCACAGAATATATCAAAATATGCGTAGGTGATGTCTTTGGAGTATCTTTACTTAGATTGTGGATAGGGCAGACCGTTACCGACACTTCAATGTTGAAACATTGAATAAAATCTATTTTGATGACACACATCAAAAATCATGCGCACCGGCTTAAATGAAATTTTCAGTTTAAAATAATAATAATCCAAGTTGATGCAACCGGCTGTAAGTCTATAAATATCGATCAGTCTAAGAGTATTTTTATCACTCATTTCCACATAATAAACTGTGTGTTTAACCACCAGTACGTAACTTTTAAAACTTAGAAAGTTACTGAGCTGATATACACTGATGTAAAGTGATTGGTAGACCTCACTTCACCCTGCTTTCATACGCTCCACTAAGCGGAAACTGGACATATTTAATCTATTTATAATAGCTTCAAACTTCTTTACAAAACATCAAAAATACATCACAAAAACACTTATCCTTTGAGAAATATATTGAGAAAATCACGTGGATATTTTACGATCTCATTGGGAATTTAACCCAGAACCTTCAGTTTAAGAAACCAGTATCATGACCCCTGGACTACAAAAGCCAGTGCTTCATTAAACTTTTTTCTTTCTTCTTGCTTCATTAAGCTTCATTAAAATTTAACAATTACATTCGTCAGAAAAAACCATACAATGATGAATATTTATTTCCTTTATGCTACAATTAATAATAAAATCATCACTATAACTAATACAAATAATTTTTGTTCTTCAATGTAAAAAATTATATTTGTTATCTAAATATATAAATATCTATAAATATCTAAAATAATATTCGTTTCCTTGAGGTAAGTATTCACTAAAAAATATCACATACATTAACTGTGATATTAGTATTTCTTCTGATTTGGCCATGACAGAATAACCAACAAAAAAATCATGTGAAGTCTGTGTAAGCATCCAAGTGTATTCATAAATTGCCTTTATATAGAGTGATCTATTGAGTTATAAACAAGATTCTTTGCTTGAATTGATTGTTACTCATTGTATGTCACTGATTACAAATATGATATTAGTTTTTCTCCATCGCATCATTTTTTTGCCAAATCCCTTTTTTGTTTTTTCTTTTGTGCATGTGGCTAAATACTATATTTCTTCTTGTTATTTGTATTGAAAATATAGTCTTCAATTTCTTTTAAAAAACATGTTGAGGATAGTTTTTTTGTGTTCTATAAAATTAAATAATTTTAAATACTGGAAAAACAAAGATTAATGTCATTAAAATCACACAAATAAATGTTTATTTATATTAAAAAGTCTTCATGAGGGGACTAACATAGTCCTGATATATTTTGTTTTATTTGTGGTAGCTTTCACAACGCAAAATAGCTCTACAGCAAGTGACAGATTTATATTAAGTTTGGTGATTAAGATAACACATGGGCTCTATACATGGTTTGCACAACTTGTGTTGAACAAATGAGACAGTGGACAAATGGTAAGAGAAACTCTATGCCTTTTGGCATTCCTATGGTACATACAGTACATTTGCGGCTCTTCAATCATAAACTCAGAACTTCGGCGTCAAAATTAGAAGTCGAGTTCCGTATTTGACAACTGGACACAGTACAAATATCATCAATCATACTAGCTTTGCGGTCTCTCTGGAAATCTGTAAAAGAGGGAAAGCATTCACAGATGGTGTTACATTAAAGAATGCTTTATGAAAGCATCTGAAGACTGAATAGCATTATTATGACTTTAAAAATAAAGAAGAATGAAAAGAATAAAAGAATTGCCTTAATGTCTTAGAATACAACAGAGCAGTAAGTCGAAGATATTAAGCTGGTTTCCGCAATATCAATTGCAACTGATGAGTATGTGGTATTAGTGATACAGCACAAGCGACCCTCTTTGTGCGATATATGTCGGAACAAGGTCCCAAAGAAGAACTCCTTGGCCTGCTGTTGCTCAAAGGACAAACACATGGAGAATATATTGCCAATGCTATAGAAACATATCTGTTAAATACCTGAATATGATCTAAATATCAGGCGCGTGCAGTGGGAACATCGAAGCATGACTTTTTTGTAAACATATTTTTTGTAAAATAAATATAAATCAAATATTTATGCTACAGATTTTTATGATATATTAAAATATGAATACTATGATAACAATTGTGATAGAAATATTACGAAATATATAAGAAATATAGTTGTATTCCGATTTTTTTTCCAAACAATTGGTTGTGTAAAAGTCATGCTGCAATATTCCCACTGCACGCCCTCGCTAATTATAATTATTTCCAGTGCTACTGATGGAGCTAAAAGTATGATAGGTGTAAACATAGAGCAGTTTCAATTTTAAGGAGAAATATTGATCAGGAAATTCTCACGTTCCAGTGAGCACATCACGAGGCGCTTTGCGCCTAAACATTTCCTGAAGAAATCTTAATGTAATGAACTTCGTTATCAAAGTAACTAACAGCATCTTGACTGAACTATTCTTTCATCGCCAATTTGTGATATTCTTGGATGAAGTGGATATCGGTACCTATATTTACTTCTGCACAGTTAGGTTTGCTGGCTTTCCAGAGATAACGTACTGAAACGTTTTGCACCATGTTTAGAAGAAAAGAAGTTCTTATGCGAAAAAAACGAAGAAGACATGGCTACAAAAATTACATTTCATGATCGACATTACTTTATATCTTAATGTTTTGAATATATTGTAATGAGCCGTTCATTGACATTTGACAGCCGAAGATAAGCGCAGGCGCATGCCTTAGAAAAGAGGCGCATGCGCAGAACGGCGGGCCGGTATGCCCAGTCTTTGAAATAAGAAACTAACATGAAACGAAAGATAAGATTTTGGAAAGGTTCTTACCCGAGTAGCAAAACAAAAGCGGAGCGGTTCTTTTGTGTTTGTGTTTGAATAAAAATTAGATGATAGTATTGTGTTGCGAGCGAATATAAAATGGAGATAAAATGTTGAAGCGAGAATATAGATTTATTTTACAAGTTATGCCATTTTCATTTTTCGAGCGAGATACGCCACCTAACAACTGGCGTCAGAAACGGGATTCGGGAGATTTTTAAGAAATCAACATGAAGATCGTGACACAGTATGAAATGGCAACCATGGAGGAATTTTCGGATGCAAAATGCGATATGATTATGAAGATGCTGGAAGAACTGGAACGGAAACGCCAAGAAGACAAGCAAGAACAGGAGCGGAAACAGGAACAAAGGCTTTTAGAGGAAGAACGCAGGCGTTAGAAAGAGGAAAAGCGCAGGCGTCAGAAAGAGACAGAGGAGGAAAAATGTAGGCATCAAAAATTTATGGAAAAAATCGAATGGTTGTTGGACGACAAACTGGGTTGCGTCAAGGAAGTGTTGGATAGGATTGGAATAAAAATAAGGAAGTGGAGACTACAAAAATTGACGTCGCGAACCTTTGAGAAAATGTATAATTGGACATCAATAATCTTCAAGAAGATGCCGAAAAGACACAACAAGACGTTGAAAAACTTCGAGAGGACATAAAACAAGATGTCAAGGATCTTCGACAAGACGTAAAACGTGATGCTGAAAAGACACAATGTGAAATCGAGAAACTTCGGGACGAAGTAAGATTTTGCCAGAAGGTGCAAGTAGAGAATGCAACGGAGTCGACAGGGAAAAATCCTTCTACTTTCGACGAACAATGTTTACAGGATAGCAACCAAAGGCAGTACGAAACGGCGGCGCCCTCAAAAATTAGGAATGAGCAAGGAAATGGGACAACACCTGCAGAAACGTGACGAAGGAAAATGTGGTGGCCGAGGACCAGTTTGCGATGGACCTCAGCAATACTGTGTTCGACACTGAGCAGCACGAGTTCACCGATCTCAAGATACAGGAGGACATGGAGCCCTGGCCCTTCTGCGTGGTCACCGTGGAGGACAAGCCCATGTGCAAATAGGGTACAAAGGGGAGAACAAGAAACTCTCTACCGAGGAAATTAGTCCCATTGTGTTGGACGAGATGGAATAGACGACCAAAGCATACGTGGACCAGAGTGTGAAGGAAGCAGTTCTAGCTATGACAGATTACTTCAGTGACTCTCAGCGACAACCAGGAATGTGATCAAGATCGCCAAGCTCAACATGCTGCAGATCACCAATGAGCTCACTGTGGTGGTGCGGACTTACGGGTTAGCTAAAATTCAAAGGGCAAGCGTAGCATGCTCGTATTTGACCCAGGTGGATGGAACTTCCAAGTATCGATCTGGAGTGCTAATCATTTTTTGCTGAGGATTGAAAAAAAAATGTTCGAGGAAGCAGAGAGGTTCTGTGCAATGAAGAAGCGAATTGAGGCATGCGATAAGCTGTAAAGAAAATGAATCAATGACGATTGAGATAGACGTGAGAACCACGCGCTCGTGTATTGGAGAGTGGCAGCTTGGGAATTTGGAGATCTCATGGGGAAATACATATAAATCTGAAATTGTTTTTTTTATTATTTAAACGTTAATGAATCATAAAAATGGGGAGGCCTTTTTCAAATACAACTTTTAGTTCTTGCTAATGTCAAAACTTACAATTCAGTTAAAGCTAAAGGAGTTCATACAATGTCGGTGAGAAGAATATTCATTTTTCAAAGTTGGGGAAAGTTGTTTACTTCACACAATGACACTTTAATTAAAAAAATAAGAGGCATATAAGATGGCTACATTCAATTCAATGATCCATAGATTAACTCCATACCACTAACACCAGAGGGCTGTAAGGTGGAAGTAAAAACAATTCTTAAGATCGCAACTAACAATGGGTATAAAGAAAGAACAATTATAAATAAAATTAAAAAGTAAGAAAGAGATACATTCATTCAAAAATACTTATATTACAAACCGAAGGAAAACGTGACCACAGAAAAATTTTATGTGGTCACGTTTTCCGTGAAGAAGAATTTTATACGCAAGAAAACTCACCACAGATCTTCTTAATTTATTTGAAAAAAGAATGTTCGAACCCATCCCAACAATAGCATTAAGAAATACATTTTTAATAATAAAACTAAAATAAAGCAACTAGATAATAGTGGGGTACATAAAATTAACTGTAGGAACTGCCAATCATGCTATACTGGACAAACCGGAAGGAAAATACAAACACGAATAAATGAACTTATCATATAATAAATGAAAAAAATCTTAAAGGAATAAAGAATTTTAACATTAATTCGGAGATGGCAGACCATGTGAGATCAGAAGGACATCACTTCACCTATGATAATGTAGAGGTGTTACATGTATGCAAAAAAAGAAGAAAAGTAGACATTCTAGAAAATATAGAAATGTCTAAATAATGATAATGCACTCAATATACGAACACCACCTATTAGATCCCCCATCCTATCCATATTAGCCCCGCCCAGTAACCAATTTCACTTTTCACCTACCCAAAGTAACAGAGTAATTTGAGACTACCGCATTACAAATTGGATTGTTTATTTTTAATAATATATGTTCCTCAATTAATTAAAATAAAAAATGAGACAGATAAGGTTGATATATTGACGGAAAGGTACGAGGTTGAGTAATGGCACCTTCTCAGATAGATAGGGGATCTGGGTTTGTGTCCCGGTAGTAGTCAAATATTTTTTCATTGATTTGATTTTTCTGTATGTCTTTATAATTGATTAATAAATTTGATTTTAAGTATAGTACCAATAATAATTCCGAAGGATGTGTTTTAAGAACAATAAAATCTTTAAGTCTTCTTCTTATATAATTTGTCATTTGTTGGCTATTTTGACTTTGATATATCAGTACAACAGAGCATACAATCAAGAAGGCTGTAAAATATGAAAGATTTTTGGAAACAAGAATCCTTATCTTATGAAAAAGACAAATTAAAATTCTAAACGTAACCCAAGGCTGAGACTAGAGTTTTACAGCTTTATTTTTTGACTGCTACTATATACAACTTCATAACAATTTTTCTCATCAATCTGCTTTAATAATCATCTGCTAATCTTCTTATGGGGTATGGAGCGCAGGATTATTAAAAAATTTCCTAATGATTAAATATTTTTTAAATATTATATTTGGTTAAGAGAAGGAAAGATGGTAACATGTAATATTCTAAAGAAATGTATATACTAAAACAATAGATGAAGGAACAATGATGTGATTATTTGTTAATGTAGCATAATTTAAATCTGAAAGTTTAATGAAAAATACGGGAAAACAATTCACCAAAGAAACAGTGACATGTGTAAAATCACATGTAGGCACCATCACATTACATTTCTAGAGGCAATACTTCCATTTACTTTTTACATAATATGCTTGTTGTCAGTCAATAAGAATAATATTGTGATTCTTCCATAAACAGAAAACACTAGCCTTAAAAAATTGACATTAAAATCTTAGTTATGAATATAAAAATACCTTGACATCGCTTCCTGCATGAGGATGAGCCGATCCATCTTTAGTCAAAGTGCTTGTACGCCCAGACCCCATGTTCTGAAAAAATTAGATTTCGTTGGGTTATATTAGATTCATAGATATAATTCAATAAGTTAATAACCCAGGCAAAGCAAAATATCTATTATACAAATGACAAAATACACTACTCTTTTATGCAGGGTGGTAAAAAATCTGGAATGTTTTTAATAATATGTACAAATAATATTTTATTTGATCATAAAAAACCAAAGTAGAGAAATTTATAATAAACAGAAAATAAAACTAGCAACGATATTCTTAGATTCAGTGGTGAGTGCATTAAATCTAATTTTATTTTTATTTACCTTTTAATTATACCTACTCTAACTCTATATAAAAAATCTTAAATTTTTGTGAGATTTTTGAGTTTTTTATCCATGTCAAATTTTTCTTGTACAACTTTAAATGAGAATCGTAAATAAATAATATATTGCATAAATAAAATCAATTGTCTTTTCATTATTTTAAAATTTAATCCCATACGTCCTTCCCTTACGCTTCAACAAAAAATTTAATACTTGGTAATAATAAAAAATTTATAATTGGCAACAGATAGAACAACTTTTGAATATTTTACCATATGTATTTAACATACACGCTTATTTATCAAAAACATTTCCTAACAGATACTTAAATTAGTTCGAAAGACTAATAAAATAATATTTTAACAAAGAAAAATAAATAGAGTTTAGTGTGAACATAGTACCTAGATGGGTAAAGTCAATAGTGTATAGCAAATTCAACATTTAGAATGAAACATGTTTGAGTATATACATATTACTTCTCAAAATTTTGACTGAAAGCCTTGACTAATCTCTCTCTTTCTCACTCTCTGTATTCTGTTACTCTTATAATTGATTATTTTATATTCTATTTTCTATATAAGATCTAAGGAGTGTTAGATGATACAGTAAAAGCTCTTTAATACGAAATTCAGGGGACCGAAATTCAACAAAAAAACTCGAATTTCGAATTAGGGAAGTAGAATTAGTAGGAAGTTTGTAAACCATCAACACACTTTTCTAAACATTTCCAAGTGTACAAACAAATGCATTTTTTAACATGTATATTCAAACATATTTATTTGGCTAATGTTGCATTCATTTTTGTCAGTTGTTTCAATAAAATTAAAATAAATTACATTGATATGTGATCTTGAGCCATCAATTCAATTTTAAAACAGAAAAAATGAAAACAGCAAATATTGTACATCACTTCTCAGTGCTTTTCAATTTTGGCGCGATTTTTTAGAATTGTTGAAACAGTCGAATTGGCGATATCATATTTTTTCGCAATCTATTAATCGCCGTTATTCTTAATTTTCCTGTCCACATCTTTAATCAAATCCATTTTCATAGAAATAGTTAAAGTTTTGTACGCGCTGCGAACTAACGCTATTTTAATTTGAAACGAAACACTAAGTAAAAATAAAATGCGAAAATAACTAAAATCTAACACGTGAACGTAATAAAATATCTAATATTCTTCACACTTATCAAATAACACAAAATATATTAAAATCGTAAATGAAGAGACTAAGATATCGAAAGTTTTCACGGAAATCACAGATATAAAAGCACAAAAAAAGTCAATGCTGTAATGTTTTCACGCGATATATTTTCAATTCGAATAAAACACGAAGATGTAACAATTTAAGGGTACGCGCGCACTAGCGTTTTTTCGCCGCGCGGCGAAAAAACGCTGCGGCATAATGTCGCACCGCAGTGTTGTGACAAAGGGTTTTGAATCGTAGTGCGCGCACTTAGCGGCAAAATAACGCAAAATGTTACAACTTTCTTGCGGCGCGGCGGTCATCGGCAAAAAACGCATCTTTTTCGACGCGCACTACGCGCTGTTTCGCTGTACCATATAATATTTTATGTGAAAGAACAATGGCCACAAGCAATAATTCTGCTGATCTGGATGAAGATTTTAATATTGAAATGCTAATTAGGAAAGTTGAGAGAAGACCACCATTGTACGATATTAATCCAAAAGAATATAGTGACAGAAATATTAAACATTTCTGAATGGAGTATTTTTATATGTGATAGAAGGTCCAACTAGTTTTAAAAATTCATAAAAACATTTTTTATTCATTCTATAATATTGGAAGAATTTTTCGGGGTAATCGTTAAGTTCACCAAATATTTTAAAGAACTGCCCGTTGTTCAAATGATCAGCGGCATTATGACGCAGTGCGCGCGCCTGCTGTTTTCGCCGCGCGTCAAAATGTCGCAGTGCGCGCGCCTGCCGTTTACGCCGCGAGTCAAAATGTCGCAGTGCGTGCGCCTACTGTTTACGCCGCGAGTCAAAATGTCGCAGTGCGTGCGCCTACTGCCTACTGCGTTTACGCCGCGAGTCAAAATGTCGCAGTGCGTGCGCCTACTGTTTACGCCGCGAGTCAAAATGTCGCAGTGCGCGCGCCTGCCGTTTACGCCGCGAGTCAAAATGTCGCAGTGCGTGCGCCTACTGTTTACGCCGCGAGTCAAAATGTCGCAGTGCGCGCGCCTGCCGTTTACGCCGCGAGTCAAAATGTCGCAGTGCGTGCGCCTACTGTTTACGCCGCGAGTCAAAATGTCGCAGTGCGTGCGCCTACTATTTACGCCGCGAGTCAAAATGTCGCAGTGCGTGCGCCTACTGTTTACGCCGCGAGTCAAAATGTCGCAGTGCGTGCGCCTACTGTTTACGCCGCGAGTCAAAATGTCGCAGTGCGCGCGCCTGCCGTTTACGCCGCGAGTCAAAATATCGCAGTGCGTGCGCCTACTGTTTACGCCGCGAGTCAAAATGTCGCAGGTTTTTTTGCCGCGCGGCGAAAAAGCGCTAGTGCGCGCGTACCCTAAAACTCCAAAACCGGCGACAAAACTTCAACTAATCTCGTCTTTTGGCGAGATATCGTAAAACATCTTTACCCTGCGCGCTGCCGTCGGCTGGTCGGGGATGTTTTATGACTTTTTATACTGTCATATAGATCATCAAAGACCTGTGAGGGCCCTGAGCGGTCATTCCCTCAGCGTAGGTATAAAAAACACTAGCAAATGGTTAGCAAATGTTAACATTTACATAAATGACTTCCTGTCAAATTTCATAATTTTCTCTGAAATTTTTTTCGTATTTGGAATTAGCCATAATTTCGAATTATAGGAAGCATTTTGTATGAAAATTCATTTGAGGGGGATAAAATATGATTAAATTTTTCGAATTATACCGAATTTCGAATTATAGTTGTTTGTATTAACGAGCTTTTACTGTATTTCACAAATACGTAGGTAGATTTTCTATTTCACTTTACTCTTCTTCTATCGCTTGTTTATGGTCAAACATGCACAGGTTCGCCTTTACATGGTCACTTCTGGTTTGTCAAAATATCTCTAACTGCATCTGTCATCCCTTATATACCAATGCCACCAGATCAACTGATTTCTTCATACCTACAATGATTATGGTTTCTTTGAAAATAGTCTAGTCAATTCCAAATTAGTCTAGAATGCTTGAAAGACCTCGACCATATTCCTATTATTCTAGACTCTCTTAATGATATTATAAATAACCAAATCGGCTTGTGTACATTGTCGAATCTGCAAAAATTAAATTTTCATTTTACTATCTTAAACCATCCAATTTACTCTATATTTTCAGTTAATTTTATAAAAAAAAATCCTTTAATATGTTTTTTTTAAACAAAAATTCATATATTTTATAACATTGTCCAAAAATATAAAGTAAATTGGTTGGTTTAAGATAGTAAAATGACAAAAGAATTTTTTGCAGATTCAATAGTGTATATGGGGACCCTTTTTGCAAATATGTAGTTACCTTTTAAATTTGTTTTCACATTAGTTCCTAATTATAGGTATTCAATTATAGTTATTTATTATTATTATTAATATTATTTGACAGGCAGGCAGCCATTGCTGATGGGTCTGTATCGTGTGCCCCTCAGTATAATAAGCATCTAAAGCATTCTTGAACCCGTTAACAGAACTGGCAGATACAATTTCCTCCGGTAAACTGTTCCAGGCATCCACCACTCTACAGATTAGGAAGTGTTAATCCAATGGATTTGAGGAAAAGGATGTCTTATTTAGTTTCAGGTGGTGTCCTCTCAGTTGTGGATTGTGATTCAGTGTGAAAAAATATTCAAAATCGGTAACAGCCGTTCAAGATTTTGTATGCTCAATCAGATCTCCGCGATTACGGCGTTCCTGCAGTGTTGGGAGCTTTAAAATTCTTAGTCTTTCCGAGTATTTTCCACTCAGACCAGTTGGCATTTGCTTGTTTTTATCTTCCTTATATTTATTTTTTGTTTTGTTTATGTCTATAGTTTAATTTTAATTTTTAGTGTACATACGACTGCCTTCAAACAGGTAATCTCTAGTTAGGCAGTCGAAGTGTAACACAATCCAAAAAATAAGATATGAATAATAAAAAAAAACTATTATTATTATTGTATCCTGACGAAGGGACCATTGTCCCCAAAAACATTTTGATTAATAAATAAACAGTGGTTTTAAACAAACTGTTTTCTTCTTTCACAAAATTATTTTGCTATTATTGAAGAAAATAATGTGTTGGGCTGTAATATGATGTTGTAATAATTTCATTTAGGTGGGTCTTATAGATGCCAGCTCCCTGAACCCGGCCAAGGTGTTACCTCCCGGTCTCCCCTTAGGAGCGTATAATATTTGTTGGGGGCCGAGAAATATCCTGTTTGCTAATGGCGGCGGTGAGTTAGTCGTCTACAACACGAGCCACATCAACAGAGGTGAGTCATCAATGTTCAGACTACAGTAGACACCATTTTTCCAGTCTACCACCAATGAGAGACAGTCTTTAATTACACAAGTGCTCTTTTAGTGGTTGCAAGATATTTTCACACTATTTTTTCTCAGATCCAGAAAAACTTATCATATCGTCAACGGGAAGGAAGTGGGGTGTCTCCACTGTTGTGTGGACTGAAGATTATCTGACTGTTGGCTCCAGCGAGGGGCAGTTGGGACTGCTTAAGCCTGATTATCCGTATGATATGGTCACCTCAGCGATCCCTCATAGGTATTGCCATTTATTAGTTATGAGTTTGGACTATTCAAACATCTTATTTCTTATTTGGTAATTTTCTATTAAGTAATATAATAAATATATTCATCTTGAGGAATTAACTCTTAAAAGACTGTGCTAAAAAATACAGTGACGTATTTATATATTAGGGATGGTGGCGTTACATGATTAAAAATTGGCAGTTTTTAATATGTGGTAAAAAATATATAATTATGTAAGATAAACACACATATTTGTATTATTTTAGTAAATTATCAGAAAGTCATGGCATATTGAATTTGCATGCGCTCACGTCGAGGCGTCGTTGCCAACTGAATTCGACGATGCGGTTGACTGCAGTCCGTCTTTGTCTAACACGTTTTATGTGATTCTACCATGCTCTTTCGATATTGTTTTCTCGTTCACCAAAGCCCAAGCAACTGCGTCTCTGTCCTACATGAAATGTGTGGTATTTTCGTGCTCTTTCTTACTCAATTTAACTGCGACGTGCAATATTCTGATCTCTTTTACTCACTGGCCGAAAATACGAGAGTAATGATTATATATTTTTTAATTGAAAAATCCTTATATTCATAACAATTTAATTTAGTAATTTTGACACGAAAATGTCTTTTCAATGATTACAAAAAATATGACATTTTAGTTTTGGTAAATAAGGTAGATATTAAATATTTTCTACGACATTTAGACCTATGTTACACCACCGACACACAGGAGTTTATTAAGCCTTCAAACCACCTACCCGGGTTGAAAGACGGAAAATTAAATATGTACATAATTTGTAAGAACGATTTGGTAAAAGAATTTACAAATTCTTTTGCAATGTCGACTTCGTTTATGTACCCTGTCTCTTCCTACATCCACAAGGGCTATAAAAAGCATACGGTACGACCTCCTATAAAACTTCTCGGTCAGATTGGTTATCGTCAATTTAATCAGTTGCTGCACTTTTGTTTTGATATGAAGTTTTGTTTTTATGATCTTCTTTATCTCTACTAAGATTGTAGGAATCTGCCTTCAATGAAGACAGATTCCCTCTCTATGAATAGAAGAGTATTACTGTTGAAAGAATCTATTATTATTATTATTGATAATGGGCAGGCAGCTCTCATTTGAATATCCAGCCTATTCTTAAATTGGTTGACACTGGCTGCAGACACAACATCCTCGGGCAAACTGTTCCACATATTGACCACTCTATTGCTTAATGCATGCTTTCTTGGGTTACACGAGAACCGAGACTTGTTCAACTTCAGATGATGTCCTAGTCTGTGTCTAGGATTGTCAAAATATTTTTCTATTTTTGGAAAATAAAAAATTGCTTTTTTTTTCATTCAGAAAGAGTATTCAGTGCATAGCTTGGCATCCCATAGCTGTGTCTTCAGAGGATGGGCTGTCTCCTTATGGAGACCTGGTAGCAGTTTCATCTGCAGCTCCCTTAGTCACGGTCATGAAAATGGTTAAAGATGATGGTAATTTGTTGTTTTGATTAATTTGTAATTGTATAGCTTGTAAGTATATAGCTTATATTCACCGTTAAAAGAAGCCCACTAATTTAGTGTCATGTTTTTAATGCTATAAGTTATGTAAGCCGATATTTTTTGTGAAGAGTTTTTTTTGTGTATTGTGCAGATGTATACGTTTTATATTTATCTTTCATAAAATGTGATAATTTCCCAATTGTCTCATATATGTTTTGACATACAGTCGAACTCGGTTATAAGGAACGCGAAGGGACCAACTATATTTGCTCCTTATAGCCGGGACTCCTTATATCCGGGATTCACTTTTTTCACAATTTTTTTATCGTGTGGTGTTATTTTCAAGAGCAGCTAAATAAGCATCCTTATCTTTCCAGAGCGATGAAACTGTAGAAGACGATTGTGAAAACTTTTTACAGACATTTTGAGGCCGATAATTTTGACTTTTTCGCGAACCTAGGGACACTTTCGTTTGTTAGTGAACATGTTTCCGATAGAACAATTCGCGTTTAACTGATTAGGCTTTTAAATGCTAATACAGTAAATTGCATAAAATAAACTGTCACCATAAAGATTTTGGAAACCCCCAATAATCGGAGTTATATGACCAGTGTTCTCGACCTTCAGTAAACTATTGCTTGCCTGCGCACGCACGTGGGACACAAGTTTGTGTACATCATAAAATGAACCCTAATTAAGTGCGAGCCGCTTTAAAAGCAAAGTGAAGAAGTTCATTGTTACGAGTACATATTTGTCTTTTTTCTGTAACCCAAGCAAATATGTTTGCAGAGTTTCTAAAATTTGCTCCGTATATCCGGGAATCGCGCTCCTTATAGCCGAGACCGATTGTATGGGAATATGCGCAAATCAAAATGAATTCCCAGTTTTTCTCATTATAGCCGGGATCTCCTTATATTCGAGCTCGTTATAACCGAGTTTGACTGTATATGTAATGTTACAATAGTAAAAAACTTTTTCTTGCAGCTGGTGCAGTAAAATTAGAGTTATATGAAGAGTTCAGTCACCACCACCTTCGAGTGAATAAGTTATGTTGGAGTCCTCATCACAATGGAAAACTGCTGTCTGTCTCTCACGATCTCGCTGTTCAGGTACAATACACAACATTCTTTAACCACTTAACAGTTGGCGAGAAAGGGTGTCCATAAATTGTCATTTTTTTACATTTCAACAAATTCTCTAAATGGAACGACATCACCGTTTTCCGAATCAATATCATCTTGAGAAGATTCCAAAATATCACATTCATTGTCTGATTCACTTATCATATTTCCTCGTCAATTTCATAATCTGTTTCAAACATTTTAGGCTAAAATAATTTTAAAAATAAAATAAAACCGATTATAACACTTAAGTGTTTTTTATGTGTGAGCAAAAATTATATAAAAGTGGATTAATTCAAGTTACAATATATGTTAACACGACAACGATATGACAAACTGCGCACAATTAATTCTGTAAACAATTATATTCCATCTCCATCACTAGAACAATTATAAACACAATCTACCGAACTTGTTCGGGCTCATCAGCACACAAATATATTTCGCTCAGGGAAATCCCTACCAATGAAGTCAAAACAAGGTTTGCTCGAGTGAGGCTTGGGCTCGTTAATACACGGTCAAACTCCACGCCCGAGTCAGTCTCGGGCAAAACTGTCAAGTGGTAAATTATTTTTTTTAGTTTGAAGCAACATAATATATTTCTGAAAAAAAATTATATTGAGCAATGAAATATAAATTTCCGTCTTGTATATTTTGTAGCTGTGATATACATGGATGATCAGCTGTATTTTGAAAATAGCGATCATTGCTATTTTGGTATCTTGACAGTTATTGTATAACCTTGTTAATAAGTTTGACAGGTTTCTAATTAATGAATTCAACCAATCTGAAAGCTCTAAAATGTAAACAAACGTTAAGTTGTTCACAATTTTGTGAATAACTTGTCGTTTATGTTTTAGGTTGAATTCGTTAATTCCAAACCTGTCAAACTTAATAATGTTAAAATCGACGGCTTTAAAATGTTATACAATAAGTGTCCTAAGATACCGAAATAGCAATGATTGCTATTTTCAGAATACGGCCGGATATTTGTAATATTAATATTTTATCCTCAAACCAAATCATGCCGCGCTTATATATACATTTATAAAGAATAGCTTAGAATAAAGAAAAACAATAATACTACAGAGGAGATCCAGAAGCGCATAGTGAGTGCAAATCGCTGTTTTTTCCGCCTACAAAATCCAGACTGCTGTCCAGAAACACCAAGATATTAGTGTACAAAACGCTTATTAGGCCAGTGCTCATTTACGCAGCTGAGACGTGGTTATTAACTAAGAGGAATAAGCGAGCACTGGACGTTTTTGAAAGGAAAATTTTGCGGCGTATCTTCGGACTGGTTCTAGAAAATGGACTTTGGCGCAGATGTTACAACAATGAGCACCATATTCTATTTAAGGATCCAAACGACACAAAATTTATAAAACTGGGAAGACTTCGGTGGCTGGGTCATGTGGAGAGAATGTCCAAGCATCAAGCACTAAAGTCCCTGCTGAACTCAAGGCCAATAGGGCGAAGGAGCTTAGGAAAGCCAAAATTAAGATGGAGTGACAACGTCCTCAAAGACATCTCTGCCTTAGAGCTTCGGAACTGGAGAGAGCTGGCACTAGACCGAGAAGAGTGGAGGGAAATTATTGAGAAGGCCAAGACCCAACAAGGGTGATGATGATGATGATGGTAAAGAATAGCTTAAGAGAAAGATTACTATACAAATCCTTGAAGCTGTGCCGCGTAATCTCCAAACATGCGACAAATTAAATTGTGACAACCTTCTTGGACCTGCCACGTAGCAAGGTTCATGACAACCAACGATAGGCTACAGACCTAACAGGCTTCTTGACAAAAGCTTCAAAGATTTAAGATCCATTTTGTTAATGTATTAAGTTGGTGGATGGTGTGGAAAAAGACTCTACATCCATAAGCTCATATTGAGCACAAGGAACTGTAGAAGGCCTGAAGCGGAGGACTGGAGGCAAAGATGACTGACATTGAGTCACTGTGCCGATGATGTTGATTATAGTTGTACAACTTCCGAGACTAACTGCAACTATTTAAAATGGCTCCGTGTAGTATTTAGTATTTACCCAACCTTGTAAGTCACCTTTCTAGCTATGAGAGAATATTTAAGAATTCTCCGTTCAAAGTTGCTCGGTGATATAATAATATGACGTTTAAAAAATATTTTTTACAGATAGTCGATGTATTGAAGAAGTGCATTTTACACACCCTGCTGGGTCACAGTGAGGCTGTCCTGTGCTGCTCCTGGTGTCCCACAAACCCGCAGTCCGTCATAACGGCGGGTGAGGACCACACACTCAGGGTGTGGAATATCACCGACCATCCGCAACAGGAATACTCTAACAAGAAACTCAAACGTGAGTACGGTGTATGTGTGTGTAAGGGCGTACTCTTATTATTATTATTTTTTTAATTCATGGCATTAATACGTTCCTGGGGCTGACAATTCATCATTTTGTTTTTTTTTTCAGAGAAAAGAAAAATGAAATTAGCAATAATAGAAGGAAATCTTCATAAAACTGAAGAAATCGGAAGTGGAGACACAAAGTCTGTAACTCTTCAGAAGAAAGTGGACAAAAATGACCAAAAAATGGATGCAATCGATCATGTTGTGTCCGTGGACCAAATGGCGAGAGTGCAGAAGATACAGAAAAAGAAGTTATCCAGAACACAATCATGTCTCGCACTGTTATGGAAACAGTTCAAGGAATCGGCCTCATCGCCAGAGGGGTGCAGGAGGCTATTCAACCACCACGTAGCCAAGAGGAGCTCTCAAATCCCCGAGGATGCCAAAGTGGATTATAGCAATGGCTACGATTACCTGAAGATCTACGGATCCCATAATGATGTCACAGAGTTATTAGATCTAGAACGTAAGTAACTTCAGATTTCGAAATTTTCTTATGAAACTTTGTGAAAGGTCATTTTAAATTACAATATCTGCAATTTTATTAAAAACGTTATAAATAACAATTAGCAAAAGTAAACCGTGTTATTTAAAAAAAATATCATTCATATAAGATATATTTGACCCTAACCGTTGGGTTAGTGGGAAGGTAAGCATACAAGTATTAGTTTTTTAATATTGTCACTGTATGATGTTCAGATCGTTTAAGCTATGTATTCACTAGGGGACAAATTGTCCCTCAACATCACGCGCGGCATAGAGTCTACGTGATGTTGCCACATCGCGCACTGTTCCGCGACGTCGCGCACGACATAGCGCAGCATTTCTATGTGCCGCGGCAGCGTCGCCATGAGTACGGTACCCGAGCGAATTCACCGCGACTCCGCGCCGCGCATCAGTACCACGTGGTATGTTTACAAGTGAATGCGCTGTAACTATAACACTCAACATGACATTAGTGTGGGGAAACGAGATTGTTATCCAACTGATCGAGCTCTAATTGAGCTGTAATTGCAAGTCTGACGTGAGGGCCAACAGCGTTCTGTAAATATTATATCTTGCTTGGCTATGGAAGGCCCGATTAATTGTAATAAATTGTCAAAATCAGTTGTTGTCATTTGAGTGAAATTGACAAAAGATCTGTCAGACATACGAAGATCGCATAGAATATCCATCCTTCTTTCTCTTTACAGGAAATAATTTTGCACCGACCACCTTTTTCTCCTATTACGTTTCGATAAACTCGTTATGCTATATATAATATAATAGATTCGCAGCACTAATCATCATAACCTCATCGGGCGACATTTCCGCGACAAGTGATATAGCATATGCGAGTCCCGGTGTGTGCACATCAAGTGACCGCGTCATTGTCCCCGAAACATGAGCGTAGATGCTGATGCGACATGCCGCGCAGAATGTTGCGCTATTTGTCCCCTAGTGAATACATGGCTTTAGTATTACCATGGTTGGTATTTTTGTTATTTCCAGTCAACATCTAGTGAGCAGTGTTGAACTCGCCTTTGTTGAGAAAGTTGGATTAATTTTTCTAATTTTTAAATAAATATCGATTGAAAACACACTGTTCACACATCAGATGCCACGATTTTTTTCTACAGAGACACGTTGCCACTAAACAAAAAAATCTACCAAACGCACACTCCATACACGGTGTCATACTGGAAATGATA
Organism: Agrypnia vestita; assembly: GCA_016648135.1. Taxonomy (NCBI): domain Eukaryota; kingdom Metazoa; phylum Arthropoda; class Insecta; order Trichoptera; family Phryganeidae; genus Agrypnia; species Agrypnia vestita. Next base: position 75,953 of record JADDOH010005085.1, read on the forward strand.
AAAATACCAACATCAACATTGTGTAATTCCTGCACATCGTGCAACTCAATCTTGTAAAACTGGCAATACATAATTGGCCATATTCTAAAAAATAACATTATTGTTATTTGGTGATTGTTACCTCAACACATACTAGTATTTGTCAATTTGGACTTAAGGGGGTATTCTAGTCTAGAAATTTAAAAAAATCAAAAATTTTTTTTTTGTATATTTCGTAAGTTTAGACATTCAAAATTATGTCCTCAAAGGAATTTTTCAAAATTCCAATTATTTATCAAGATACAGCGATTTCGATGGCGCGGCAAGTAACCGGAACAAATTGAACAATAGAGGGGGCGACGTTGCTGATTACCTGCGGATGGATTACCTCATAAAACCTTTCTTATATACTATACCTAAATAATGTATATTTAACTGAAGGTCATATTAACGTATTTTTTTGAAATCTTTTCGTTCTACTATTTAGTTCAGGTTAGTATCGAGTCAATCTTTAAACATCGTTGACGTGCGTTCTCTGCTAATATTTTGAGTGAATATTATAGTTTTTGTGTAAAATGGATAAAACAGTTCAAAATACATATGGTGCTAAGCGTGCATATAGAAAGACGAAAAGACAATTTAGAGGTATTCAACATACTGTAGAAGAACAAATAAGTTTCACTAGTGCGTCCGCAGCAAAATTGAAAAGATCGGGTGACGAAGAAGTTATAATAGAAAAAATTATGGCTATTGCATTTTAGAATTTTTATCTAATTTTACATCTCTATCATTATTAATTCTGTGTTCTACATGTAAGAAAAATATAACATTTTCGTTAAACGTCAAAATATAAAAATCGTTGAATTCTTTAATATGGACTTTTGCTCTGAAACACATAATGCAGGAACGTGGACCATTGAAATTGCTATTTTTCTCGCTGTTAGTATTTTCAATGAAGGTTTTATACCCATTCTAAAAATACTGTACGTTATGGGAATCATGATTGGTCCAGAAGCCCATGCGTTCGCTGGGAAAAGGGACGAAGTTCAGATCGAACGCTCTGAAATCCGAGCTTCGGATGCTTCAAATGCCGCTCGTCTACAAGAAAGAATTTCAGAAAATGAACATTTTGAAGTGGAGAAAGGTTCATTGTATGAAGCAGGAATCGCCGATTAAAAATATGCAAGTATACTGTACTGAAACTTTACTCAAAACTTTAAATGCGTTTTTCTAGAAATGACATTTTTCAAGCTGGCGGACATGATATCTCAAGTTCTACTAAACCGATTTATTTAAATTTTTGTGTAAACCTTCTCAATACATCCTTCTATAGCCCCTACCAGAATAAAGTCAAAATTTTTATTTTTACTATTAAAAAAAAATTTAACTGTTAAAAAAAACGCGAGAAAAGGTAGTTTTTTTTCAAACGGCTGCCATTTTAAATTTTTTTTTTAAATTATTTTTCCGAGGTAGGGACGATAGCGACATCTTTACATTTTTTTTTTCAGATGACCACAAGGGTTGGAACCATGTCCCCCAGGACATTCCCTTTTTTTTGGACCCCCCACTTTACCAGCCGATAACTTTTTGAGTTTTGAATTTTTTATTATTTTTTTATTTTTTATGTATTCTTAAAATATAAGTAAACGAATCATGAGAAAATGTATTCCAAAAATATTATTTGTTTCTTTTTTACAAAGCTCTAAAAAACGCCCGAATTTCGTGCCTCTAGACTAGAATACCCCCTTAAATAATTGATTTGTTTTTGTTTTAATTGTTGGTTGAGTGAGATAACTGTTATGTAAAAATTTTAATATACATATTATGATTTTCTAAGCATATTCTATTTATATGTACCTGTATTTTAATTATTTTCTTTCCACTTTGTCATTTTTATTTTTATGTTATTATTTTTTCTTTAAACTATTCTATAAAGCCATGTATATGTTACAGCGAATTTGCATTTTTAGTGAGACTATACTTTCACTAGTAAAAATGTACTTTTCCCGGTCGGGCAGAGTGGGGGCAGTGAAAACATCTAAATCAACGAATTTTCAGATTCACTACACATAATCCGTGAAAATACATTACTCAAAGCATAGACAATATATCGGTGAAACCATAAATTTGTACACGTAATTCTTAAAGCGTAGAAAGTATAAAGGCGGCACTACACTAGACGATTTTTATTCATTTTGCGGTCCT